>CAUYQU010000531.1:0-61603 GCA_963574635.1 Cheracebus regulus
TTATTTCATTGAGTTGATCTTCGACCTCTGATATCCTTTCTTCTGCTTGGTCAATTCGGCTGTTGAAACTTGTGCATGCTTCGCGAAGTTCTCGTGTTGTTTTTCAGCTCCATCAACTCACTTATATTCCTCTCTAAGTTGTCCATTCTTGTTAGCATTTCATCAAATCTTTTTTCAAGGTTCTTAGTTTCTTTGCATTGGGTTAGAACATGTTCTTTTGGCTCACAGAAGTTTCTTATTATCCACCTTCTGAAGCCTGATTCTGTCAGTTCATCACACTCATTCTCCGTCAGGCCTTGTTCCCTTGCTAATGAGGAGCTGCGATCCCCTGTAGGAGGAGAGGCATTCTGAGTTCAGGTGTTCTCAGCCTTTTTGCACTGGTTTCTTCCCATTTTTGTGGATTTATCCACCTGTCGTCTTTGCAATTGCCGACTTTCAGATTGGGTCTCTGAGTGGACGTCCGGCTTGTTGGTTATGAAGTTTTTTCTGTTTCTTAGTTTTCCTTCAGTGAACGCCCCTTCCCCACAGAGCTGGGCCTTCCTGGGTTCAGCTGTGCTTTCTGTGAAACTCTCAGTCCTCAGCGCTTCCAATTGCCAATTTTTTTTTGTGGGGATGGGACCAGCTGAGCCCGACTAAAAGGGCACCCACTTCCATATACTCCGCACTGAGAAGGGCCACGCCGGGGAGCCAGCAAAACAGCCGTGCCAGACAAAAGAGTCGTGCTGGCAACCTGTGGGGCTCCTCCGCCAGGAATCTCGCAGTCTGTGGGCAACAAAAATTCGTCTGAAATTGTGGCGTCCACTCTCTCTCTGAGCTTTCACTGGGAGCTACAATCCTGAGCTGCTGCTAATCAGCTATCTTGGATCTCTCTCCAAAACCTATTTTTAAGTTGAATACTCCTTGTTGCATTTTTTTTTTTTTGGTAGCAGGTTTTGCTATATTACAGTAGGAATTGGTGGACTCTTTTTCAAAAGGGGCAGATGGTAAAGATTTTAGGCTTTGTGGGCCATACTCACCTGTGCTGGAACTATGTGACTGTGCTATGGTAGTAGAGTGAAAGCAGCTACAGATGATACATACACAATGTGTTCCAAAAATTTTATTTATGCACACTGAAATTTGAATTTTATATAAAATTATGTGTAATAAAGTATATATATCGTGAAATACTTATTTTCTTTTGATTCTTTTTAACTATTTAAAATGGACAAACCATTCTTAGCCTGCAGGTCACACAAAAGCAGGCAGTAGTTGGATTTGGCCTGAGATCCATGGATTGCTGGCCCCTGAATTGGAGCGACAGTGTTTTTTTCCTTAAAGCATGTATTTGCACATAATGTTTATGTGCAACTGAATTGACAAAATCAGCATTAGTTTGTAAGCAAACTTCTTAAACTCTGAAATTATTCCATTTTTTAGAACAGATCCAAAGTTTTCAAAGTCAGATGTATTTTAAGTTCCAAAACTTCACTGAATGTGTGCATAAATGAATGATTTCAATAATATAATAGACTATCTTGTAGAACTTAAAAACACCTTAAGATCCCTTTATACTCCTGCTGTAGAAGGGCATAGATTTTGAAAAAAATCAAAGAGCCTTCTTCCTGCTTTACGATGGTGAGTGTAAACACATGGTCACTGTCAGGAAACTCAGGTTTTAGATCATCTGTCTCTTGGTTCCTACACGGAGATTTGCTGTCCATTGTCAAAATGGATAATCCAGGTTTGATTTTATGAAGGGAGCTGCCTAGTTTCCTTACATGTGAGTCAAGAACTGTGCAAAGGCTTTACCATCCATCTCATTTAATCTTCCCAATAATGTTAGGAGGTAGGACATGGAGAGAAAAAGAGACTGGGTGATTTACTCAAGCTCACCCTGCTAATGAGAACCAGATGAAGTTCCTGGCCCTTAGACTTGATTCCATCCTGCATCTGCATACCCATGGCAAAGTTCTTTACTTGGGGCATGGAGACTTTGAATTCCCACAATTAAAAAAAAAAAAAAAAGGAAATAGACATGGAGACATTAAAATCATCATTTTGGAATAAATAATGAGTCTTCCACACACCAGATCTGGAATTCTCAATTTACCCAACTTTATCAGAGTTATATTTTTTATTAAGTTACATCTTCAAAGCATTGATTTGCTCCAGTCAATGATTATTTTATGTGGTAGAACTGAACTGGCTTCAAGCTATTTGGTTTTACATTTTTTATTACCTAAATATTGATGGTACCCCCAAACCTATTACCTTCACAGCATTCTTAAAGGTGTGAATAGTAAAACGAGAAAATTAAATGTTTTAAATTATTTCAGGGACCCAGTGTAGAAACGATATTGAAACCTAGGTTGAATAGTATTCATATCATAGCAGTTTATTATGGTTCAATAAATGTAGTATCTAATTCTATGTGATATTGTATTTAAAGGATTAAAAAGTCATTAAGTATTTTCAATAAACAAAGTATCAGAAAGCATCACTAACTAGTTGATTGGTGCTTACTAAAGGACTTTTCTTCTAATTGTAGTTGAAAATACATTGTTAATTATAGACATCATTCAAGAGAATATTGAATAAGAATTATAGTAGAAAAAAAGTTGCCAGTTTATCCCAAAGTGGGTAAGATACTTCCTCAGCAGCAGGACTATAATTTCAATTGTAGAAACTAGATAAAAAACAGTAAAACCTAATCACTCATATATGCAACTTAATCCATTTCCATTTGATCTCAGGAAAGAATATGAATTGTGAAGTTTTTACATTAAAGTTTCAAACATTTTGAAGCTAGACATTTTGAAAGGAGCAAAATGAATGCTACAGTCTGAAATCATTCAAAGTTGGCAGTTCCTATGGGGTTCCAAAACTTTACCAGACATGCTCACATTTTTTCATTAATTTCAGGTCAAGATTTATCTGCAATCAGTAAATAAAGGCTTACAGAAATGTAGTTCCATTGCCAAATGCCTTAGCTTCGAATGTGATTTTCTTCCAATGTGATTTCTTTTAGATACAACATAATTTTTTCTGATCCTGAGCATATGGGCCTATGCTAATATGAAATGGTGTCTTAGAAAGATTATTTTTGTTTTCTGCAGAGAGCAGTCATCCTTTGACCTATATTCAATATGCAACACAGATCTGATTGTGCAACCGCCATTAGCCTCATCCAAATCCCCTAGTTGGAGGTTGGGGCTTAGGTCAGAGACCATTACTCTTGGGTGTCAGAGCTAAACTTAATTAATGCCTTTTAAAAATATATGGATGATATTTTGTTCCCTTTAGGATGTAGAAAAATGGCCTGCAGAATTTAATCCTGAAAAACGTTAAAAACAAGAGTGGTTGAGTGGCTTGACATGCCCTGTGACCTCTTTCTGAAGTCAGAAGCACTGTCCAGTGTGTCTGGCTTTTTCCCAGCCTGATGCCTGTTTTTTTTTTTTTTTTTTTTTTAAGGCACAGATTCCTTTCTGTGCACCTTTCTGGCCATCAAGGTCCCCTCTAATAAATCATTGCCCTTTAAACACAGGTCCTCCCCAGTTGTGTCGTTTTAGAACTCATGAAGGCCACAGGGACAGGAGTTACAAAGTAGAAGCCTCGGACTCACAATTATGAGGAACAATGGCCGTTTCTATGGCACCAGTGGGCGGAGGAGGGAACTCTTCTTGGAAGCTGGTGCTGAAATGTTTAGCAATCATTTTTCCATGAGAATTGGCAGGTACCTGCCAGAAGGGGGGAAATGTTATGTCAGCACAGGTGTCAGAGAATGAGAGAGGTTTCTGAAGGAGGTAATTGACAAATCAGATAGGGCTGGGGAGGGTGAGGGGAAGAGGGCATTCAGCTGATAGCTTTAAAAGCAATTTTTAACCAACATTATTTAAGAGCCTTTTAGAAAGCAGATCCCCCTTTCCCAGAGGCATCTGCCAACCGACAGTCCAACAGGAAAAGAGGAAACTACGTCCGAAAAGGCTTTACAAAAAGGACTTTTAGAGGCTGTTAAAAAGACATACAATCACTTCTGTGTAAACCTGTTTAAGCAGCAGTTTATTGCATGGACTGGGCTGTTTCTTTCACTTAACAGTCTGCCGTTCTCCTTTACCCACCACCCTACCAACCCACCACCCATTTTCTACAGCCTTTAACCTGAGAGCTAAGGAACACCCCTATTTTCTTGCTGAGCTCCACACAGGATAGAGACACCAACAGCTAATTCCTTCGAGTGTGATTTGGAGATACAGTTTTGATTTTAAGCATTTCCTCCTTGCAGTAAAATGCATCTGCTCTATATTTGAATATCTGCAACTTGTGCTGCTTAGGAGATTTTCTGGGTGTATTGCAGCCTTCATTCTGTACTTTCATTGTTTGGGTTCTAACATTCTTTCCCATCCTATTATCTATAGATAACATCCCTATTATCCAGCCAGTGATGTAGCTTGCATCTGTGTTTTCAGATTTGAAGAGTATGCATTCAAAATAACTTTTACCACATCTTTCTGAGAATTTTTCTAGAGACGTAAAGCTCTTGGTGAAGGAAAAGTAATTATGCTTATCGTTTTATCTTCTGTAATTAGTACATAGTAGACAAACAATCAGTACTTGTTGAAGATGGAAATGAGTAAATGAATGACTAAGTACAAATGAATGACTACTGGAAAAATAGGGATGGGAAACAGCAAAGAAAGGTGTTCAGGGCACCTACGTGGGCTAAAAAGCAGCTTCAACTCGCTGGTTGCTTTGATTTCTAAAACTGTAAGTCACTTCTCCCATTTTATTTGGGGCATTTTTGGTGGTGGAGCTGTTTTGTGTGTGTGTGTGTGTGTATGTTCATGTGAACACCATGAGTTTTTGATGATACAGTTGTGATCTGTTGCTTTTTTCCTGTCATTACCCCATGGACAAGGGCAGGCAGGCAAACAGGTTAGAGTAATACCCACAGGCCAAGATGATAAACTTCTTCCCAGATGTCACATCTCCCATTCTTACACAATTTTGGCTGTAGTTGGTTCACACCTTCCTAAGCCCAAAGAGAAATGAAATCGCGTTGCAGATTTTCTAGGGAATGGTGCTGAAGACGCTCTGAGGAATTCTGAATTTCAGCCGCATTTGGCACACCGCAGTTTCAGCCAAATCACGTTTCAGTGAGTAGAATTATGGGAATATTGCCCCCAGTGGCACATTATATTTGTGATACAAAAAAATGTCATGGCTTATTCCAATTAGTGAAAAATTTTTTAGAAATCTTGCAGGTTGCTTAAAAGTACCCAAGACCTCCAAGCTGACTGAAAATTTGGAGGAAATAATGGTAAGAACAGCAGTAGCAGCAGCAGAAGCATCTGACATTTGGGGGTGTTTCCATATGCCAGGCCCCTTGTGGAAATTCTTTTTGCAATTAACTGAGTTATTCCTCACAACACCTTGATTAAGTCAAACCTATCATTATTCTCATTTTATTGGAGGAAACTGTACCAGAGACATGTCCAATAAGGCATCTTTTTTGGACAAGGTAGTTCTTTTTTTTTTTTTTTGAGACTGAGTCTTGCTCTGTTGCCCAGGCTGGAGTGCAATGGCATGATCTTGACTCTCACCACAACTTCCACCTCCTGGGTTCAAGCGATTCTTCTGCCCTAGCCTTTTGAGTAGCTGGGATTACAGGTGCACACTACCTGCCCGGCTAATTTTTGTATTTTTAGTAGAGGTGGGGTTTCACAGTGCTGGTCAGGCTGGTCTCAAACTCCTGACCTCATGATCTGCCCACTTCGGCCTCTCAAAATGATGGGATTACAGATGTGAGCCAGTGTGCCTGGCCTGAACCAGGTAGTTCTTACACCTACACAATCAAGTTGGGATTCCCTTTGTCATACAAAACTAAGACAGTTGAAGAGCTTGGTGATAAGATGCCCCCTTTTCTCCAAATTTCACACACATATAGCTAGTCTCCTTATTAAATAGGGAGCTTTTATGGTTATGGTTCTTTAATTCTGTCACCAAATTGGTAGGCCAAACAAAAAACCCACAAAACCCAACAACAAACAAAACATTTTTGTCCTAGTTACATTTGCAGAGAGGTGAATTTACACTGTGGCGAGGGCAGTTCTAGGGGAATACAAACAAGATCAAGAACAAAATGTAAGACTGTAGATGTTATTCCACTTTGGGAACGTTCTGCTGTGGGGCACACATCACAACCACCTGAATGCGTAAAAAAGCAACCCTAGAACTTCATTTTTTTTTCTTTTTTGCCTAAAATTACCCAGATAATAGGTGTAGAACTCTGTTGGCTTTTCATTTTATATTTTATAATTAGTTCTCATAGTGTTTTGACTTGGATTTAGATAAACATCTGCATTTCAGCTTATTTGTTTTTCAATAAAACCTAAAAAAGAAAAAGTTCCTAAAGAAGGATTTGAGATATTTATAGCAATAGAGAAAACTGTTTTGTGATTCCATTTTTGAAGAACACCTTCTTAAAAGTTTCTTAAAGCGCTAGTGGTTAGGACTGAGCTAAAGGCAACATTTTGCTTAAGAAACACTTCAGAACATACTACTAAAGTTGAAGTCCAAACCAAATCCCCTCACCCCACAGAGCAAGGAAAGTGCTCACATAGCATGATGTCCTTTGAATCTCTTAAGGTTATTTTCTAAATGAGACTATGAGAACAAAATGAAATTATATTTCCCTTCCAGCTAGTTAAGCCTCAAATCCCCAGAGGAAAAAATGTTTTCTTTTTGGACAGTGATGTATTTCTAGTCAGTCTATTCCCAAAACAAATACACCAAAAACCCATTTCACACACAGGCTAAAATAAAGGACAGGAACAGAGGTCATTCAAAGAGTTAGTACTGCTCTGAATTGCCATTTTGCAGGTAACCCTCACTGAACAGAATACGTGGGTTTGGGTCTTGTTATCTATAACCTCTAAAGCTATAGTTTATGAAATGGAATTCCACTGAATCCTTTGCTTACACAATGCAGTTGGCCGTCTGTATCTGTGTGTTCAGCATCCACAGATTCTACCAGCCATGGACTAAAAATATTCAGAAAAAACCACCATTAAAAAACAAAATAATACAGTACAAAAATATAGTAAAACAACTATTTACATTGCATTTATAGTGTGGTAGGTATATAAGTAATTTAGAGATGATTTAAAGGATATGGGAGGATGTGTGTAGATTATGTGCAAATACCTCACCGTGTATACAAGGGTCTTGAGCATCCTTGGATTTTTTGGTATCTGCTGGGGGAAGGAGGGGTGTTCTGAAGCCAGTTCTCAGTAGATACTGATGACTGTACTTACATTTTCAGTGAGTGTCAGTAATTTGTGTGTTTTTCTTTATTTATTGTACTCTTGTGGCATGATGGCTAACCAGAGCACCCTTCCTGCAGTCCAGGAAGTAAAAATTGCGTTGCTGAAAGATCCTTTGTCCCAGTACTAATTTTTCTTTGTGGCACCGATCATCTATTTCCAACAACTATGTATCGACAATACTGACTTTTTTTTTTTTTTTTGGAGACAGAGTCTTGCTCTGTTGCTCAGGCTGGATTGTGATGGCGCGATCCCGGCTCACTGCAACCTCCACCTCCGGTTCAAGCAATCCTCCAGCCTCAGCCTCCGGAATAGCTGGGACTACAGGCGGGCACCACCACGCCCGGCTAGTTTTTGTATTTTTAGTAGCGCTGGGTTTCGCCATGTTAACTCGAACCCCTGGCCTCAATCAATCCGCCAGCCTCGGCCTCCCAAAGTGCTGGGATTATAGGCGTGAGCCGCAGTGCCGGGCCGGCGATACTGACTTTGACTAAATTATAGTAGATGGTGTTTGTTGACTACCCGGCATCTTTATCACGTTTTTCTTTCTTCCAAATGGAATCCCAGTTTTGTTCAAGTATTTTCCTTGTACAAACACACACACACACACACTCTCTCTCTCTTTAAGAAAAGTTGATCCCAAGAATGGGTCTTTAGTCTAAAAAGCTAAATAGCACCCAGAATTTCCAGCACTTAATATCGTATTGAGTGGTCATATGACCTGAGTTGCCACAATGGGCTGAAGGACATTACCCTTAATCCTTAATTGTGAGAAAGATTTTTTTTTTCTCTTTTCTACTAGACAAAAATAAGTAAGGGTGTAGCTCTAATGGCCACTGGCAACCATCTTCAACTCTGAGGGGAGTCACCAGGTGAATGACTTCGATGCTGAGGGTAGCAGAAGAGAGAAAGATCCTGAGTTTTTGGTTATAGCACTGATCTGACAGATCAATTGGAGCCTGCTTTCCAATAGACTGCCTCTGATGTAAAAAAATAATTTTACTTCTTTGTAAGCCAGTTTGAGATGGGATTTTCTTTTACTCATAGTCCAAAGTATCCCATACACCAGCTGAAACACTTAGTGAACCAGCATAAGAAGGAATCGGATCTTTAGGATGCTGAGCATGAATGACTGTAGCTTGCTTTTCTGACCACCCCTCCCATTAACAGGGTTGCTTATTGGCTTCCCCTTTACTCCCACTAGCATAATCACTCCTGAAAATTCTTTAACTCTCTACTTCTCATTCTAAAGCTGGGGATGTGTAGTGTGGGAGAGGATGCCCTTACGCAGTTTAGATTACTTGTGTTAATAACAGAGGTTACTGATTGGAAGGCTTTAAGCAAGAGAATGGTGCAGAGGCTGAAACACAATTCTGGGAATCACTGATCTCATTTTTCTGAACCCATAGTTTCTACTCCTTTTCATTGGAAGTTACAGTTTCCCACAGTGGTGAGATGCAGTAGAAAATTTGCCAGAAGCTACCAGGATACATACTCTAGTCTAGGAAATTTATTTATGTAAAAAAAATGAATTTCTGTTCCATTGATTAGTATGTTTAAAATTCTCTATATACCTTTGGCTTCAGAATGATAGATATCACGTTAAATAGTGGAAATATAAGGGAAATCATCCAAATCCCTCCCACTTCATCTCACAACCTTACAACACATTTGGCATGCTCAGATAGAGCTGGGTTGAACTGCATGTTTTACTGCCAAGCAATATTCATGAAGATGCTATTCCATGCCTTGACGGCCACTTAAGGAATGAAATTGGACTACATAATCAGTTGAATTTAATTCACTCTTTTTGGTACAGCCATGTTCAAGGTTACAACAAGGTACATGGAATCTGGTATTAGATTTCCTGTAGAAATGCAGGAAACATTTCCAAGGTAGGAATTTGAAGGAAAGGTAATTTTGCTCATGAAACACATATGTAAGAGTTTTCCATAGTTTTCTTTTTGTAGATTCAGTTCGATGTACTACTATGGTTTGATATTAAACTAAAAGATAATCAAAGTTTATCATACTAGCCTACACCAATAAGAAATAATATACAACCACAGTTTTCACCCTGAACAAATAAGCAAAACATGTAAACAATTCAATGCCTTGGAGTAGAGTGACCAAAAAAATGTCAACTTTCAGATAAGACACTCAATTATTCTGTTAGGAGACCCGTTACTTACAGAACTGTAATTGTATTTCAAACATTTGGCCAAAGGCACCAAGGTCATCTTGGGAATATTTCTCTTCTGTTAGGGGTACCCCTTTGAACAGTCTAGAAGGCTGGCCCAAACCTTCTTGCTTCTTAAGTGTATTGCCACAATGTATCCAAATGAAATCAAATTACTGGAAAAGAAAACTAACTTCCAACATGAAAAATGTAGAGAAGTATACAAATGTAGTCCAGAGATTCATAAAGAGTTCTCTCAACAAACATCTGATGTGTTCTTGCCATTTGCCAAAAACGGGGCTAGGTCTTGTTCTCCAGTTGGTTATAGTGTGATAGGTGAGACCTCGACAGCCACACAGAGACTTTTGAAAAGATATTTTTACAGTTACACTTAGACTAAGTAAAGGGTCTTACACACTCACACCATGAGAAATCTAAGCTGAGAGCGAGACAGGTAGGTGGGGGGTCAGGGAACGCTTCTTGGAGAAGCAGATTCTTGGTCTTTGTGCTGAAGATCCAGTAAGATTTGACCAGGTGAAGAGGAGTGGGAGTCCCGGTCAGCTAAGTATTAGTACAGAGTGTGAGTGTCAACACATTAAACTCCAGAGTTAGCCGCGGTAGATCCCAATGTATTTCATGACTAAAAGACTTGAATTCTGACAAAATAACTTTCTAAAATAGCAGCTTTTAATGGTTACATTTAATCTCGACCACATATTGCACGTCATCTGACATCGAAGTGTGGCATTATCTGTGGCACTCAACACAATGCCTTGCCCAAAAGTGTTCATTAAATGGCTGAGTTGAATTGAAATCCCAATACCTCAATCCTAAATTTTAACTAGTCTTCTCATGTAGAGTGGTTTCTTGCTGAACTGTATTTTGAGTGACCAGTATATGTATGGCTTTATGCTTTATGGCAAAATCACTGGCAAAATTGTAGAGATTCGTGAAAGAACCACTATGAAAATATTCTGAAGCATACCTATCAAAAATATAAAGCTATGTTAAGCTTTTGGTGGTGAAGGCTGGTATGGTGTTTCTTTCTAAGCTGAACAGGAGGTTCAAAGCCAAATCTAAAGATGAATAGAAACCTTACAAATCATGCAACTCCAAGCTAATTTCTGTATTAATGTAAGATGTCAGTACGGAAGAATAGAAAATAGAATCAATTCTGAATATCCTATTCATTTTAAACAAAGCTAGTATTATTGGTCTTGGATAGGGTATGAGGAAATAATCTATTTCCCCTAAATTGCTAGTCAATGTATGTTTGTCTTGTTACCTGCTTTCTCTCCAGAACTGAGCACAGAGGCCCTCAATAAACATTATAGAGTGAATAAAGTAATTAATGATGAATCTGAACCTTTCAAACACCCTTGCAAGGTTTCCCTTGGGACCAACAGTAAGTGATTATAAGACTGACTCAAATTAAAGCGAACAGACAGGCCTAAAGCTAAAAGGCCTCTGTGAGGCTGAAACCTGTTGCTTTGGGCTATAATTAATTGATCTCACTTCTTATAGAGTATACTGATACACTCACTGAAGGATGAAAAAGAAAATGGGTTTTCTTTGTAACTATATTTTTGAGCCCTGAGTAATGTGTACATGTTACATATATATGTATATATAAAATCCCTATACCTTTGTCTTTTTTGTATTTGAGATTCATACATTTGAATCTGTCTGTCCTATTATCTATCTGCCTATCTTCCATCTATTCTATCAATCAATGAATCATCTGTTATCTATCTATTCTATATCTCAGTATGTGTATACAGAGCATAAAAGACACAAGAATGCAATAGTTAAAACAATGTGGGTTCTCAAGGCTGCCAGGATTTAATTTTAGCTCCAAAAAGAACCAACTATATGACCTTGAGCAAATTGTTTAGCTGTTCTGTTCCCTAGTTTTATCTTTAAAATTGAGAAGATTGACAGTATATACTTGAAAGCCTTGTGAACATTAAATTCATGTAAGATATTTAGAATAATGCTTGAAATATTATAAGTGCTAAGTGTTAGCTTTTATTATTCTACTCCATTTTCCCAATCTTTCTTATTTTTACTCCTTAAATAACAAAATTCCAAATACTTTACAAAGAACTTATAGGATTATTTGGATGACAGGAGAAAAAAAAGTCATTCACTTAGCAAATAAGCGATTTTAAAATTTATTATAGAAAATGTATGGTAACACACAAGGATACTAAAATGTAAGTTAAAAAAATCTTGGTAAGTACATTGTTTAGGTATGAATTCTAAAAAATAAAATATATTGAAAGTATAAACTCAGGGGCACATTCTGTTTCCAAACACAAACTAAGAATTAAAAAATCAAAATGACAGACTTCTGCTAATCTGCTTAGGAAGGCATAAATTATTAATCAGGCTCCAGGCAACAATGTTTAATACCAACTTTAATAAAAAGTCTGCCTTCTGCCTGGGCCGGGTGCAGTGTCTCACGCCTGTAATCCCAGCACTTTGGGAGGCTGAGGCGGGTGGATCACAAGGTCAAGAGATCGAGACCATCCTGGCCAACATGGTGAAACCCCCTCTCTACTAAAAAAATACAAAAATCAGCTGGGCATGGTGGAGCGAGCCTGTAGTCCCAGCTACTTGGGCAGCTGAGGCAGGATAATTGCTTGAACCCGGGAGGCAGAGGTTGGAGTGAGCTGAGATCACACCACTGCACTCCAGCCTGGAGCCTGGCGACAGAGCAAGACTCTGTCTCAAAAAAAAAAAAAAAAAAAAAGGTCTACCTGGAGAAAGGTGAGGGGTGGTGTCCCTGGTGTTGAAAGCTTGGCTGCCCTATCAACCCAGTTAATTCTCCTGGCTCCCAGGACACCACTGACAGGGCTCCCTTTGAAATAGGCTCATTTGAAAGCAGTCAGAATTATGAAAAATTAAGTTGTTAGCATGAGATAGAAAAGCTGCATTTTCACTGGCATAAATGAGCTTGAAAAGGAAATCAGTTGTAAAAATATTTACAAGATGCTTTTGTAGCTTACATGAGAAGAATTTCACCTAGCAAGCATTTATTGAGCCTTCCCTATGTGCTTACAGTTACAAGTGATGCCCTCATCTTAAAACTCTCATCTTGAGATGGAGAAGTGATATTTTAAAACCATTTTCTCATTTCTCCCCCAACCTGGATTTATCTATTCCATAACGCATCTTATGTTTGTATCCAGTGGGCTTTTGCTGTGCAGGGAGTCAAATAATGGGTTTTCCAAAAGTCTTGGCTGAATATCATTCTTAGGAACACTTGTCAATCAGGTACAATCTAAATTGGAAAGTACTTGACAAACTCAGCATCTCCTTAGCAGTCAGAGCCCTGTAGCTGCTTTTTTGGATTATGGAGTTTAATATGCAGTCCAAATTTCACTTCTTGCTTTAAAGTCTTTTATAGATTATAGACATTAGTGCATATTTTAAAATCACAGAACGGGACAGGTTTGGCTCTTGTCTTCTGTGATTGGTTTCTTTAACCAGCCATGATGAAAAGATGATCATAAAAAGAAAGAAGAGAAAAAAAGCCATTTAAAAATCCGTTTTGGTTTAGTGAGAAATTGGGAAGCAAACATATGCTTAATTAATGTTCAGAACCTCACAAGTACAAAGCAAACTTTTTATTCTATAGTGCCCAATTAATCCAGCCTAGGGTTTCAATAATTTCTCCTTTCTCTGCCCACCACATAGAAATCTTTTATTATGTCAAATTAAACTCGGTTGCTTGAGAGCATTTTACTCTTATGTTGCTTCCAACTTCATATTTTAATAAAATACTCATCCTCCTAAGTGTTACATTTGGGGAGAAAGTGCTTATCAGATAATCACTAAACACCTTGCTCCGTCCACTCATATACTGAGGTCATCTCTTCAATTTAATTTCATCGCTTTTTGGAACACAAAATACAAGCCCATTTAAATTCAAGAAGAAAAAGTTTTCTAAGAAAAACAAACCAGAGTGCTCTTTGGAAGATATTTTGGATTGTGGCATCAGAATTAAAAGTGAACTTGAGGAAGAAAAGAAAGTCTCATGAGACAAAATATCTAAATATAGTGCTTGCATTTGACACTCCTGCACTCTTATCTTAAATGCAATTTTCTTCCAGGTAATCACATTTGCTATGAATGCAAAAGTTATTGCTGAGCAGGCACTTTTTGTATTTGGAGGTTTGGAACCAGCTTCTCTTGGGTACATTAACTAGTAACTGACTTCACATCATTCTTTTGTCTTAATTAGAACCCACCTCAAACATCTCTCTCTCTCTCTCTCTCTCTCTTGCTCTTTCTCCCTCTTTTTATAAAAAGGCAGGTGAATCAGAGAGTGAAAATGTGGCACTGATATTTATCACAAGGCCACTCTCATAGAATGAATTCTTTGTGAAACACTGACGATATCTCTTACTAGATACTTTTAAACAAGTAGCTCAATGTAAGAATAATTGGAGAAAAATAGCTGAACTTGGTTCAAATGAGGAGTCAGCAGTAATATAACAGTCATGGTAGATTTTATCATTTTGCATTGGTAATTAGACTGACCACACACCATTTCGATTGGTGTTAGAGTGTGTTGCTAAGGGGAGCTTAGAATATTTTGTTGAGTTCGAAACTGAGCAGTTGCATATATATATAGATGAAGTTTCGCTCTTATCGCCCAGGCTGCAGTGCAAAGGCACCATCTTGGCTCACTGCAATCTCCATCTCCTGGGTTCAAGCAATTCTCCTGCCTCAGCCTCTCGAGTAGCTGGGATTATAGGCACTCCCCACCACGCCAGCTAATTTTTGTAATTTTAGTAGAGGCGGAGTTTCACCATGTTGGCCAGACTGGTCTCAAACTCCTAACCTCAGGTGGTCTGCCTGCCTCAGCCTCCCAGAGTGCTGGGATTACAGGCATGAGCCACCAAGCCCATACTGCAAATATTTTAAAATGGATGATAGTAGATTATTGAAACCCTCCCTCTCTTTTAATTCTGCAAAAGGAGGTTTAAACTTTGTAGTTAAAAATATGATAAGCTTATTTTCATGTCTGAAATCTATATTATACATTAGAAGGCAATTGCTTTTTGAAGTAAAAATGCATACCTCAAAATACAGATCAACATGTTAGTAAATTTTTGTTTGTCTACATTTATGCAAAGTTCACCTTTAGAAAAAAGAAACCCATTTTATAATTTATATGGTTAAGGTGAGCTTATAGAGTTAGATATAAATGTAAAACTTTTCATTTTCCACTGAATTATCCATTATGTAATCAAGTGGGCAAATTCATTATTAATGACACATTCTGGCCATAAGCTTGGCAAAGCAGATGTTTTTTTTGAGGATCTGTTAATATGCTCAAAGATCATATTAGCATTCCAAACGTTAGTATTAATCTCTATAAGTTTTAATTAAGAGACCCAAGGATACCTTTTGATTAAATGGTTTTTGTTTAGTTTGTCTTTTTGGTGTTTTAAATATAACTATAATTCTCCTTTACTTTTTGTTCATCCAAGTAAGAAAAAAGAGAACGAGGTCAATCATTTTTCAGCATCATGTCAGTCATCGTATAAACGAGTGGTCCCTGGACTTTTGGATTTCATGGAACATTAACAGTTTTATTTTTTAAAGGGGAGAGGGTTGACATTGAGTTACTTGCTAAATTTTAATTTTGCCCCCCCCCCAAAAAAAGCCATTATAATCTTTCCCCATACTTCCACGAAAGAACTGACATTTTAACTTCAAAGCAGTGGGAAGGTCACTGTCTGAGTTCTTTAAATCAAATAAATTGAGATTTATGAGAAACACAATAGGTTGTCATCATTTTTCATACCTGACCACTAACCAATAATTTTTTTGTTTCAAAGATTTAGATAAGGCTTACTCAAAACTGCCATCAACCCATTATAAATAAAATAAAACCTCAAACCTTATCATATGTCTCCCTAGAAATGGTCAATATTTTGAGGGAAAATGTTAATTCTTCTTCGCAATAGGAAATTTACAAAATGTAGGAACATATGAAATTCCTAAAGAAGCCTACATCCTTATTTTCACCATAAGTTTCCACATTTGTCCCTTCACAGAATACTTATAAATAATAATATTGTAGATTTAAATTTCCTCTTTAATTTAAATTAAATTAAGTGGTGATTATAAAAAGCAATAACATCCAATAACTAGAAATCAAGCTACAACAGAGAACGATAGAGATAAGAGAACAAAATAAATCAAATCTATCTATGGATAAGTCATTCATCCCTCTGGTCATCAGCTATTTCGTAGTTAAATGGAGTATTAGATAAAGTCATCTCTAAGCTCCATCCTGTGTCTCACATTCTCTGATTATATTTCTAATATCAAACTTTCCTTGAAGGCTAGATTAACTGCATGGCTTTTTGAATGGTGGCAATAGAAAGAATAGAATATAATGAAAATGGCTCATCAATGTCACCCATATAAAATGTGACTGTATTAAGAGGGTTTCTCCCTCTCTCCCTCCCCCTGCCCTCTCCTTCCCTCCCTACCCCCCTTTCTCCTTTCCTCTTTCTTTTCTTGTTTTTGTGGGGATTATTTTTGGTGGCAGGGTAGTGGTGCATTGTGTGTGTGTGTGTGTGTGTGTGTGTGTGTGTATAATTTTACTTGGTAAATCATTCAGAACAAATACCAAATTGTGATACTAATGAAGTAACAAAATAATTGTGGTCATAAAAGAGAATAATTACTTTTACTCATCAGATAAAGAAGGACATAAACATGATCTTACTTAGCTCTACCCAGAGTCCCAAATGCTACATCCATGGTAATGTCAATGAGCTGAGGATGGACCGATGCCCTTAGTGGATGCTGTGAGGTTGAGATGTCCCTCCCTGTCAATGCAATGAATAAGTGTCATTTTAGCTACCTTCCTGAAACATCCCCTCCCTCATAAAGATCCCTCTGAATGTAGGAGAAGATAATTTATTCTCTTTTAAAAAGTACCATCATTATGTTCAGAAAAATGGCCCACACAATGTTTTCTACAATTATAAATTCTGACACATGCTTGCAAATGATTTATCAAAAATGAAGAACTTAAAAACATCTCCCTCAGACTTCACATCTGCCAAGCTCTGGTCAAAATAATCAAATCATTCCCATGCCCTCTGCTGCTCTGCAGTACTCAGAGAGAGTCACACTTTTACTTCTAAGACATCACAAGTGTTTGTTAACAGCACATTCACCAAGTGCTTGGCTCAAATGGAGATTCCCTGGAAATTCAAACCAAAAAAGAGCTAAGTAAAGAGGATACAAGCATAGCAGTGTCATTTTGATTTACTGTGTAATTATTGCTATGCGAAATGCATGTAAAATACATAGAACAGGTGTGACAAAGGTTAGTTTATTATTTATTATCATCATTATTTGGATGTATAAAAATTCTGAGCCAAAATACTGTTGAGTGTTTTCTTTTTTAATCTTTGCTGGATATATACATATATATCCAGACCTACCAAATTAGGAAATTAGAGAAAGAGAAAAACACAGCATTCTTTCAAGTGCTAAAACACGAAGATAAATCACACCCTGTGGTATGCTAGCTTTATGGGCCTCATCTTCTTCATAAGTCATTTCTCTCACAAGATAGTACCACATATACTAAGAAAAGCGTGTAACCCACGCTGCTCGTTTACATGACAAATCAAATTCAATATTAACTCTCTGGCATTAATTAAGCTCTACCTCTTATAAATCATAGCAAGATGATGTGATTGCTAGAAGAAACCAGCACCCAACAGGGTTAGTGTAAAGACACTAAACAGATGAAATAAGATATATATATGGAGAGAGAGATATATATATCCATGGTCATATACACTCATATATACCATGTAAATAATGCCCCTACCTCTTTGCATGGTATATATACATGGTCAATACCATATGTATATATACCATGTAAAGAGCTGGGGGCATGCTGTCTTGTAGCTCCACCTTTCATCGCGCTGTATCACAACACAGGATCCAAATGGGTGACAAGTAGAATACTTTGTTGTTACTGTATACTTTGGATTGCAGGCATCAGAGGAACACATGGTTTTTCTATTTAGCAGGCAGGACAATAAAGATAATAGAAGGAAAAGAGCTGATATTCTTCAATGCACTAAGAAAATTTTTCCCTTGATTCTGATGCAATTTCATACCACTTTAAAAAAGACATTCTTCTGGTTAATTTACCATCCATCCAGGGTTATCTCCCTTAGATGGTGATTTTTTTTTTTAAAGGTAATTTTCAAGTTTGCATTTTCTGGTAGAGAAGAGTAGTGTGTATAAACATGTTAATGATGTAATTATGTTTATAAAGTGGCATTTAATAGTAGCACCATTTATAAAGAGGAAAATGCACCCTGTGTAAAATTGGCTATTTTTGATTCTATTTCTATTCTTATGTTTCCCTCTGCTGTAAAAATGTACCTCCTCATCTCTTTCCATTTTACTCACTTGGACAGTTCCCCAAGTTAATTTTTTCTTGCTGTTTTCTCTTCCTATAACGTATTAGGTCTCTTGGATATTTCTGGCCAGACCTACCAATTTAGGAAATTAGAGAAAGAGAAAAACACAGCATTCTTTCAAGTGCTAAAATACAAAGATAAATCATACCCTGTGGTATGCTAGCTTTATAGGCCTCATCTTCTTCATAAGTCATTTCTCTCACAAGATAGTACCACATATACTAAGAAGAGCGTGTAACCCATGCTGCCCATTTACATAACCAATCAAATTTAATATTAACACTCTGGCATTAATTAAGCTCTACCTCTTATAAATCACAGCAAGGCGATGTGATCGCTAGAAGAAACCAGTACCCAATGGTGTTAGTGTAAAGATACTAAACAGATGAAATAAGATGAAATAATCTCCAGTAATCTCTGCATATGTGTCTACTCTACATTTATGAATGTGTGCTCAGAGCATTCATCCTTCAGTTAGTTTTCTTTGTTGTAGGAGTTGAAAATTTCTTGGATAGTTCGATTTTGAACAACTAGACTATTGGCTGTAGCTGGATCCCTCTGACCCAACCATTTTGTAGTAAGTTCAGGTGTACCACTTTTTTGAAAGGTTATTGATACTCTCCTCTCTTCCCTTACCTCCTACTTTGTGAGTGATAGCATGACAAAGACTATATCCATTTGGTTCAATAGTTAATTAGAGAGAAGCTGACGTTCCTCATAAGATTGTTTTGAAAAAGAGAGGCTTCTGTAGGAATAGAAACTTTAAAAAAAAAAAACGTAGACCATTTAATCTTTGTAAGAGGCAAGCTTAAACAAAAATATTACTACTTAGTTTCAGGAAAGTGCTTCAAGCACTCATCTGCTTCAAAATAAAATAAAAATCCCAATGGAGAAAACAATATGCAAAAAAAAGAAGGAGAAAAGAAAATCAGCCAAAATGCTCGATTTCTGTATTTTTTCTCTAATATTCTTGGAACACTGTCACAACTGGGTGTTGTGTTTGCTTGTGTATGTGTGTGTACGTGTGTGCATTCTTCTTTCTGCAATTCTCCTATTATCACGATGTTCTTGAGTCTTTGAATTTAGAATCATTATTCAGAAAAATATTTACATAAGGGAAGGTTTGATTATCCACATTTTCACTTTTTTTGTGAAGTAAATACAGTGTGCTCAGTAGGCACTGGCTAGGTTGAAACACTATTAAAAATGCAATTCAGACTGAGTCACTGCTTGTTATTTTTATAAGTGAGACCCTAATTCTGATGGACACCGAAGAATAAGTAGCCGTGACTAAGCAAGAAGCACAAGGCAACTGGATTCTGCCGGATGCTATCTCATTTGGAACACATTTCAAACTTTAGAACAGATTTTTAAATTGGAAGTTGAAACCTGCAGACTGTTAGCAGAAGAGGCTGATTCACCCTCCAGAAGTTATCTTACTCCAAGTTTCAGGCAGAGTATTTTAAGGAATAGGTTACCTAAAACGTGCTACAATACATCAAAGAAAGAAATGAAGCAGAGAATACCTGGAGTAAGGGTGACACAGGTATCTGAACATCTTTTGGATGTTTAACATATATTTATTTGAATGGAAAATTCTTTGAATTAGATGTCTTTAGTTCAGCACAACTTGTGAATTTTCATGGATTTCTGAAACAGTAATTGTATTTTTTTTCCTGCAAATATTTCTTTTGTTGTTGGGGGGCACTCTTCGTGTAGAACTTTTGGGGCTCTAGTATAATGTCATTATTATTATTGAGTAAATTAGAAGTAAGGAAGTAGAGTCTTGGAAAGGTCACAAATCAGAAAATCTTGTATTGATGATGGTAAATTCTTTATTAATTGGACATTGCTTTCATTTGGAATATCTAGCAGTTACCAAAACTCTAGATATCCAGAAAACCATAAAAATATTTGTAAGTCCCCTAATCGGAGGAAGTACAGAAATAATGGCAATAATAATTATATGACCTGTCACAAATATTAAGAGAGTGTTTAGAGAATACTAACTTGTTTACAGAGAAAAAGTTGTTATACTCTTATTATCTTAGATAATAAAATCCCTTCTGCAACTGAACTCCAGGGAGAAATGCATGGAGTGACCCACTAGAGGTCCCTTCCAACTAAAAACAGTTTCAGTAGTTCAAAGGATGCAGCCTTAGGAAGTTGGCATTCATGACTGCAAAGCAACTATGGGGCCAGAAACGGGGACCGCACATTTCAATTCCTTAGAAAGGCTGTGATTTTACTCAGAATATTTGTCACATTTTATTCCTTTTTTTTTTTTTAAAATCCCTATGTGGGACATTCACTCAATTAGTCCTAATTAAAATTTCAGAACTTGTTGCAATGCATTGCTACCAAAACACAGTATCATATAATACCCTGTGACTGTAGCTGTGCTTTCTAGAAAATTTTTAGCTGTTTTCAAGTGTCTCAAGCAGTATTTTGCAAGATAAATTTTTTCTTTAAAGGAAGAGTGCCTCAGTAAGTTTTTCTTTGCAAAGCTGATGGAAGTGGTGGGTGGAAGAAGTAGGGTACACGTTTTTTGATAGTAGGCAACTTGGTAGAAAATCATTATGTTTCCATATATTATCTTTGCAGAGTTAGCAGTACAAAATGTAAGTGCAATAAATTGGTGTAAAAGCCAGATAGTAAAGGGACTAAAAGTCCCTATGGAGATACCAACCTGCCACTTTCTTGTAATGGTAGCAAAAGATGATTGTAGACACAAATACAGTAGAAGTAAATCGGTGCCATTTTCCTTCAAAAATGGGCTGCTGCCTCTTAGTTTTTCTGAAGAAATTGGTTACTTCCTCTGCTTCAGAAGTACTGCATGAAGCATTAAATTAGCTAGGAAAGATCTGCCTTTTATTTTCCTCCAGTACCTTTTTAATTAGAATATGCCAAAGAGCAAAAGGGGATGAGATACAGTCCTATATGATTGCATTTTCCAGTCGATTGTTGAATTTCTTTTAAGTTTCTGAGCTTTGCCTTGACAATCTGGCCTCTGGCATAAACTTTGCCCTCCTGGTTATGACATAATGAAGACATCTGCTCTATCATACCCCTTTCTTCCCACAGCTGGTTTTACGGTTCTCTAAAATAGCAAGCATAGAGCCATGCAAATACTATTTCACAAAGGACGATGCTCAAGCCTCAAGTGAAACTGCAGGAGATTTTTTTCCCCCTCTCTCTCTCAAAGTAAAATCATAAGGGTTTTCTTTTTCAGGTAGAGCTTTCAGCAAGAAAAGAAAGAAAATAAGCAACCCTTTGGCACTGTTCATATAAGCATATTTGTTAGTCCTTCTTGGAAGAGTTGTGCATTAACTAGGCATATCCCCGGGTTCCTTTTCCAACAGGGAGGAGTTTGCAACCTCTGATAATTAACCACTCAGAAAGCCCATATTTTGGTCTGCACCCATCCAGAGCAGCCATATATGTACACAAAAGCCACTCCTCAACATTCTTGCAGGGAAAACCTTTTCCTTCTTTCCCACTGTGTGCTTTGCAAAGTGAAAGTGAACACTGGTGGAGACGCGGTCTGATGCACCTCTATAGGGTGACTCTCATAATTAAAATGTTTTCTTTTTTTTAAAGGAGAGTGGGAGAGAGAAACGTGTGGCTATTCCAGATGATTAAACTTCTTGGTTCTTAAATGTTCAAGTCATAGTTAACTCAGGTGGCCAGCCTCTTGCACGAACAGAGACCTGCACTTAACTCCCCATAAAATATGGATTTTATTGCAGCAGTGACAACACTTTTTAGCACCAGGCTGACCTCTCCAGCATCTCCCATCTCGTGATCTACGGTAACTCTTGGTAGAAGAATCTCTAACTATAGAACAAGTAATCTCAGCTCTGCAACTGCTGCAGTCCACAACATTGCAGCGTCCCTTTTTATTAAATTCTGGGATTAACGCACTGGGGGCTCCAATTTCTCTGCATCTGGCACCTAAAACCAAGCGCACTCCAAGCACTCTCCACTCAGCCCGGGGAAGGCTTTATCCCCCAGATTTGAGGCTGGCCAGCCGTGGAACAGCCCGAGCGAGCTGCGCCTTCCACATGACTTTTCCCTGGACAGTGTGCTCCATTTTCCTAGTCCAGTGTTGGACTTTCCTTGCAACCTAAGCATTTCTGTCCTAGATGAGCCGGCAGACGTTGCCCGGAACGTGCAAGCTAACAGTTTTCTTTAGCTCCTTCTCCCAGCCAAATCGTCTCTTTAAGTTTTCCTTATTGGGAGCATTGCAGAGTTTTCAGACTACCTGATTTTCTGCTTTCCCCCCAAAGCCAAGAAATACAACCCAGCCCAAGCAGTCACCGCACAGACCCTTTTGATGCGAGCAGGTGGAGATACATCCAGCCCCACACGGCTCGGCGGGTCCTGCACGCACCAGTGCCCTTGGTCATTGACCAGCCAACTTTGCAAATGCCGGAGCTCCCCTGGCAGCCGCCGCCGGCGCGGAGAGAGGCGGCGGGTTCTTCTCCGGCGCCCGATTCCCGGCGCCCCCTCCCAGCCCCGCGGCGGATCGGGCTTACCAGGAGGCGGAGGAGCGGCGCCCAGGCTCCCCGGGAAGCGGCGTCGGTCCCGGGCAGCCACAGCAGCGCCAGCAGCGCCGCCCGCGAAGCCGGACCCGCGCGCCCGCCCCGACCCGGGCTCGCAGGCTGAGAGCATCCCTCCCAACTCCGCGCGCGGCACCCATCGGGCGGAGAGGGCTGTCTCTCTGATTGGCTTCCATCAACGCTACAGAATTAAAAAAAAAAAAAAAGGGAGATGTAGGCACAGCCCGCGGAGCCCGAACCCACCTCTGCTCGCCTCCTGCGCCCGCGGAGACCCCGCGACCCGCCCAGCCTGCTCCTGCCTCCGCCGCCACCGCCGCGGTCGCTGGCTCTGCGGTTCTCGCTGTCGCGGCGGAAACGGCAGCTCTCGGGATGCGAAGGTTACGGGCTCCAGAGAGCTGGCTCTTGTGGGCACACACTGATTTGCAAGTGAATGAAGTGGGAGGGAGCAAAGAGAGGAGGACTTTGTTAAAGAGGCCCGGAGCCTGCCCCCGCCCGCCCCCTCCCCTTGACAGAATGACTCCCAGTGTTTGAAGTCCTGAGCAATTCGCTCCCTGGAACACTCCTCCAGCCCCAGGCTTTCCCTTCCTTTTTTCTTCTTTCTTTTTTTCTTGGGCGTGGGTTTAAGATATACTCAGAACTTGTATGACTCCGTCTGTTTCGTCTTTTATACTATCAGAATGCACCTTGTGCTGCTATCAGCAACGATCTGATGTTCTTTTTTCGCCGACCAAGCAATTACAATTCCCAGGGACACAGTACCTCGTCGCGCTATCAGTTGGCCAGCTTCGTGTAATAGCACGCATAACATGCACACACATAAAACAAGCCGGTCTCCTAAGATGACAATACCGATGGCTTTTCTTTACAACATAAACAGGCGTTCTCCAGACGCAGGCAGACATGGATAGATTCATACGTGTCTTTCCTTCTCTCCTTCCAGGAAGACACGTTTTCACGTAGCCCCATGATCTCTGTTATTCTTTTGGAGTGACCCCAGGATGTCGTAGCACGAAGCCATGCTTCCCTGGGCTTGCAGAAACACTCAAAACCCAGACCCTCAGGCTTGCCAATGACTTATGGCTGATGCCATCGTTCTAAATGAATGGATACAAGCATACAAACGACTTGCAGAAGAGGGGTGTATTCAGTGAATGATATTCAAGGTCTGTCTCACGTTTGACGATCCTTCTGGAAAGTTACCAAAGTAGGATAACCACCAAATTAAACTCTTTGGTACACGAATGGCTAGATTGATAAGTTACGAAGGCGTAATATCTACTATTAGGGTATTAAGCCACAAAAATATGAAACTTGTCAAAATATTATTAAATGAGAGTAATGATTTTCTATGTAGGAGACACAGGCATGATGGGGTCAGCCTCTGTTGTATTAGGAAAGTTAAATCTAATTACCACAGTGATTGCACGTAGGGTCGCTAGCCTCCCAAACCAGCTGTTGGCCTGTGCTGCAAGTTCTCAGGAAGATTTCCACTGCACAGAGATCTAAGAAGTGCCAGGCTGCTTGGCCTCTCAGTGGTTAAACTGGCTGGAGATTGGTTCTGTTCCCAACTGAGCTCTTACTAGAAAACCTTTTGTTTCTTCAATAGAAGTTCAGGCATTTAAATAAAGCCCAAATCAAAGTATTCCTTTAGGCAGCCAGTGATTCAAAGAAGTGTACATGGAAAGGTTTTAGCACAGATGTTCCACACATGGATGACGGAAAGACTTGAGTTTCTTTTTGGAAAAGACCTTCCCTGAATGAAGAATTGCTACCAATTTGCAAAAAAAGACTGAACATTTTATTTTTCTACAGCTCTTTAAGCACCTATGAAGAAAGAATGGGGGAGAAGAAAGCTGCTTCAGATTCATAGTTCATTCTTCAGATTGTGAAATTTCTTATACATTTAATTGGAAATATTAGCTCTGTGTGTCTGTGTAGTCCTTTACTGCTTACAAAGTACTTTTGTAGACTATTTAATTCTTCCGTCAACAAGTGGTGTAATATTTTCTCTATTAAGACAGAGAAAACAGATTGATGAAGAGATAACAGGTTACATAACACGTCCAAAGGAGGGAAACTGGAACACACAAGAAGCAGAAATATTACTGGCAAAAGGGAGTTCAGGTGTATATGCAGACATAGAGACCCGCAGATTTTATGTGCAGGTATAATTTATTAACATATATGGTGGTAGGCTAATACATGAATACGTAACATATAAATATATCAATAAAATAAGTTGTATTTTAAGACCACCTTTAGCAGAAAAAAATATGCAAATTGGCTGATTTTTATGGTATAAGAGGGTTGATAGTGAAGTTGATTTTCTATCTGTTGAACCAGTTAATATCTCACAAAGAAAACCTCTAATTGTTTGCAATATACTATTCTTCAAACTCTATTAAGCTGCATGTCAAAGGTGGTTAGAACAACTACTTTATAAGCGGATAATCTGTTTCCTTCTGAACCGTTCAGGTGGCAGCATTAAATTATATAAAAGACAGCACTTGTACTAAAGAATTTTATGTGATTTTTGAGGCTTTCTAGTGACATTTGTCACAATAATCATTAACCTTCTAATACAGGATTGATGTAAATATTCAGAATTATTTTATCCTCATTTTAGAGACCAGGAACTGAGACTAACTGAGGTTAAATGATTACTTGGAGTTGTGTAAGTACTGTTTCTGGTTTGCTCTCTATCATCACGCCAAAACATGTTGGCAAGTAACAGTAGCCCATCAGAGACAGTTAAACAAATGAAGAGGTCTCTGTTATTATGGAATAGGATTTCTCCCGAAAGTTAGGAGTGGAAATTCAGGCATGGGAAGCTGCCAGCATTCTACCCCTAGCTTGATCTCCTCCTCAGGGAACTTCTGCTTTCCTTTCATCTCCCTTCACACCTGCCTCCTTCATCCTTCAGCCCACAGGGCAGAGCAGCACCCCAACAATTCCAGAGCTTACCTGTGGGAAAGAAGGTCTCTCTTTCAGCCCCCTTTCCAATTTCTTAGAAAATGGCCCTAAGGCCCGGCATGGTGGCTCACGCCTATCTATAATCCCAACAGTTTGGAAGGCTGAGTTGGGAGGATCATATGAGGTCAGGAGTTTGAGACCAGCCTGGCCAACATGGTGAAACCCCAACTCTACTCAAAATACAAAAACATTTAGCTGGTTGTGGTGGTGCATGCCAGCTACTCAGGAGGCTGAGGCAGGAGAATCACTTGAACCCAGGAGGCAGAGGTTGCAGTAGGTGGAGATTGTGCCACTATACTCCAGCCTGGGTGTCAGTGAGACTCTGTCTCAAAAAAAAAAAAAAAAAAGAAGAAGAAGAAGAAGAAAAAAAGAAAGTGGCCCTGATTGGTCAGGTAGCATTGTCTCATACCTATCAGCTGGGACTGGCACCCTCAGGACCAAAGAGAGGGGGAGCATTTAAGGAATGTCCCTGTACACTGGAAAGGCAATCCAGAAAGTGTCCTGTTCCCCATATCCTCTGGTTTTGTTTAGTAGTTCGGTACAGCTGAAGCATCTCATCAGTTTTTTAGGCTACTTCATTACTTTCTATGCCTCAGTCAAAATTACTGGTACTTCTCTCCTTTCACAGCTTGCAAAGTTTCAATTTCTTTTCTTTTTTTAAAATCTCCTTCATAAACCATTACTGGGGATATTAATTTTGATGAAGGATTTTCCAACTTCCACTAAATCTCTCTTCAGATGATTAAGAGGCTATCTTATCTTTATAATGGGGATGCATATACATAAATAATTACAAGTTTTCTGACTTTCTTTTAGATAATACACATCTGTATGCAACGATTATCTGATAAAAACGTTTTCACGATCATTAACAATTATTCTTGATTAGGATAAAAAACTTAGTTTTTAAACCATGAACTTAATTAAGAATCTTGGCATTGGCAGTTCTGATCAACCAATCCTAATCTTCGACCTAAAACTTAACCTTAAATGTGTTGCTACTAGGAAAAGCCACATAGTGCAATGCTTATGGCTTGATCATCATGGAGTGCACAAGCAAACAGATTTCAGTGAGCAATGAATGACCATCCCCTACCTCTGCTGTGCACGCACACACACACATATCCCCACCCACCCACCCACACATATACTGTATTTATGGAGGAAAAAAAGGCTTTAACCACTCTGGATATTATTGAATTGAAACAAAGGAGACAAGAAACCTCGATGGAATTTCCTTTTTGTAAGAGCCATAGACATCTCAATAGAACCTAAAATAAATTCACACAAAGTTCAAGTGCTTATCCAGGTTTTCTAATCCTGGGATAGCTTCCAGTACTGTATTTAAGTGGGCTGGATCCCAGGATGCATTAAGACATTTCCCTCTTGATCATTATATTTGACTCATCACTAGGTAGATTACAATAAGCCAGAAGATTTCCAAATGAGCTAAATGCACAGTAGCAAAATGTTATTGACCTACACAGGGTATTTTAGTACTCTGGGTATTTCAGAGTAGGTAGTGTGGACTTCAGTGTTGCTGAATTCTTTTTACATTTTATTCACTGCTTTGTAGTAAAATATAAATTTGCCTGATCAGATATGTACAACTCAAGTTTGGTAGACTGAAAATCAAGATTATATTATGGCAATGAAAGGGCATGTCCTTGTTTAGAAGAAACAATTCATTAAGAAGAAAAGTGTTGCATCAGAACATTCTTCTAAATAAGTGGTATAGACCAGAATAAACAGAACATCTTATACTTTCCTCCAGAGGGAAAAATAATTCTCTCCCACCAACCCCCTTCCAATTATAGAAGCACTTGATGGGAAGAGTGACAGGTTGGAGTGGGAAAGACAATATAATAGCATGTGTTAAAAAATATTTTGGGATTTTATAGATTGTGAGAACATCAAAATTTTACAGTATATCATGGCTGTCAAAAAGAAGACAAAGATTAAGACGAGAAGGTGGAAAGAAGACCACCCTCTGTCTAGGTTTTAGTATTTCCTTCAGAATAGAGGAGACCTCACCTACAGCCTTCTGTTCCTCTTTGAATACTACACTTAAATATACTTTTTTCCCCCTTTTGATGATGTCTTCATTGCATTTCACAGAATACCTATAGTACTCTGGCTTGATGTCATTGTTTACATGTTCCAGAGTGCATAGCTATTGAATTATTGACGGCAGAGTCATTGTCTAGAGTGGTAGAAAAAGTACTTCAGTGCTTGCATGTATGAATAAGAAGAGATTCAAGTAAACTAGAATGGGTTCTGTAGACAGAAGCTGGAGATGGTTTATAGTCTTAAGATTTGCATATGAGCTAAAAGTGGCAAGACTAGAAAAGAGAATATTTAAGTTGGTCATAGATACTCTGCAAATACTTTAGGAACTGTCCTATGGAGGAAAATTAGACTGGGTTTTAACGTGCCATACACTTCAGTTAGGATCAGCTGGTGAAGGCACTGAACGGTAAGTGCATTTAGTTGATTCTAAGACACCCATATTTTTGTAATTTAACCACTCTGAAATTTTGATGTCTCTTATGATTGACATGATAAGAAAACATCATGTCATGGTATAATTCTCAGTATCTCTTCTTTCTCAGCAACACATCAAAGAATGGTGCTATTTCTTACCATTGGTATTGCAGCCCTGATGACATGCAGATGGTCAATTTCAGCTCAACATGCAAAAGGATTTTCAAGACATTTGTGTTCAAGATGAAAGAGCCTGGCAGCTTTAGGATAGAGGTGAGCCCCATCCCTGAAGACATTCAATCACAATCTGGACAAGCACTTGTTGTAAATGAGCTCAAGTATGAGATTTGGAATGGAGTGATCTTTTACATTTTTGTCAAACTTGAGGTTCTTCAACTTGGATCCAACCTCTTATTTTTTGGCAGATGAGAAAACAAGAATCATACCAGTGGAGAGATTTTTTTCTGAAGCCAGACGTCTCATTAGAGCTAGAGAGGCCAGACTAGCATGCCTCCCGTGATCCAGTCTGAAGCTACTTTTATTCACTGCTTATCTTTGCTTTCTCTTTAGGCTTAAAGTATAGAAAACGGGTTTCTCAATATTTTGATAAGAGCAATAACTAACATTTACTGCATATATACAATGCACTGAGTACCTGTTCTCCGTGTATATTATTCGCATTTAATCCTCTGACAGGCTATGCAGTAGATACTGTTATCATTCATGTGTGTAGATAAGGAAACTGAGAAGAGGTCAGGTAATTTGCTTAAGATCACGCAGTTAGTATGAGTCCGAGCTGAGGTTTAAACATACACTTTGAGGTGAATTCCTGTGCTCTTAACCATCATGTAGATGCCTCCTGATTGACAGAACTTTCTGTGGAAGCTATGTGCAGTGATGCAAAAATTAAAACCTGCTGTAGTCTGAAATTTCTAATTTTAAGATAAACATATTTTGGGTGTTACGTGACTTGTCTTCTTTATTGTCTGCCTCGAAATATCTAGATAACGGCTTCAGTTCCTTAATTTACGTTCAAACAAAATCTATACTCTTGTTAAATTTTTGGGCTATCAGAAGGCTTACTAATAATGCAAGTAATTTTTCTTTTTTTCAAATCAGAGCAATTCAGTTTTATCCTCTGCCACGTGTGTACCCTGCCTGCTTCCAAATTTTCCCTATTTGTGGATACCTTAAAGTTGCGAAAAATGGAATTTAACTTATTTATTGACCTTTATGTCTTATTCATTGTGGCCCTTGGCCACCTGAAAAGATGCATTGACTCTTGCTGGTCTTTTCTGTGGAGAGCTGTCTTTGTACACTTCTCAACCCTCGGGGGCAGGCTTTATTCCTCAAAAAGGAATCCTTCACCAAGGATTCAGGCAGAATTATTGGTCACAGCTGAGGTCTTATCTTTGCCCATGGGAAACCGTACTTATTATCTCTCTGAGAAGGAAAAGGAAAACTGGAAATAAAGCTTCTCAGTGTCAATTGACAAGAAAATTGTAAAATCTTAGGTAAGTCCATTTTGGGGGTAACTTTCCAGACGGCATAATATTCATAATATCCAAAATCCTTTTTCATATGCTGGTGGCTTGCTGAAAAATTGTGTCGTTTTGGCCAAGTCCTCATCTCTTGGCTTTAGTTTCTTCTTCTGTAAAATGAAGGCGTTGAATAGTTTTTTTTACTCCAGTAGTTCTGAAAATCTTTTCTTTACCTGTTGTTATTTTGTATGTGGCCACTAGGGGGACAAAGGGAAGCTCTTTCCACTGAGACTGTTGCTGCCCATTACGGATTCTGAGTAATAGTCTTGAAGAACAACCACAGGGAAAGCCGATTTTTCTTAATGAGGCATTGAATATTTTAAAATGCCTTTTTATTAATTGGTATTACAGTATGATATGAACTTGTACTTCTTTGTAAAATTTAAGAATTTGAGGAAAGCGATTATTACTGTTTCTATGACTAGTAAAGTCTTTATAAGCGTAATCACGTAGCTCCATGAATATTACCATGTAGGAGATTTCACTAAGCCCATTAAAAATCAGGGATATAAGTCTTCTTTGAAAAATATCACAGACCACGATGTCTTAAGAATGCAGATAAAGACATTTAAAGGATGTTTTGAAATTTTTTAGTGGTTGTCAAAATTGCTAATAATTAATCTTTAAAAAAAACTAAAGCAACACAAATGAAACATTTCTAATTGCAAAGTGGAAAAGGAACTCAATATTTTGTAAATCAAAAAGGTCCATAATACATTTTAGTAGCTAACCTTTATTGAACACTTACCGTATGCCAGGCGATGTATTAAGTTTTTGTTTATATTCTTCTGTTTCTCTTGACAGCCCTGTGAAGTAATCATTCTTATCATGCTCTTGAGTAAATGGAGATTTACAGAGCTTAATGACCATGGCTTCTCACACTGCTACTGCCAGCTGGTAGCAGAGTGGAGCTTTGAACTCTGGCACCCCACATCAGCGTGGCACATCACTGCCACATGTAATAGCCTGTGTTATACAGCACTTTCCAGATTATGAAATGCTTCATGTCCATTACTCCTCGCATGTTCACTCCAGTTCTCTTCAGTAGAGGGTGTATTTACATTGGCCATTATTTTTTCAGGTAGGGCAGGCAAATGCAGACAGGCGAAGAGTCTTAAATAAGAATCTACTATTTGAAGTTAGGCAGAATGGATTTAAAAACGAGGTTTTTTAAAAAATTGATATATAATATTTGTACATATTTATGGGAAACATGTTATTTTGTTACATGCCAAATGTGTAATGAGCAAGTCAGGGTATTTGGGGTATCAGTCACCTCCAGTATTTGTTATTTCGATGTGTTGGGAGCATTTCAAGTCCTCTCTTCTAGCTATGTTGAAATATATAACGTGTTGTGGTTAACCATAGTCATACTTCTGTGCTATTGAACATGATAACTTATTCCTTCTATCTAACTGTATGTTTGTACCCAGTAACTATCTCAACCCCTTTTTATCTCCTCTCAACCCCTTTTTATCTCCTCTCAACCCATTTTTATCTCCTCTCTTGTCCACATCCTTCGTATCCTCTGGTAACTATGATTCTACTCTTTACCTGATGAGATAAAGAGTAGAATGATCTAGCTCCCACATATGAGTGAAAACAAGTGATATTTGTCTTTCTGTGCATGGCTTATTTCACTTAACATAATGACCTCCAGTTCCATCTATGTTGCTGCAAATGACTTGATTTCATTTTTTTATCATCCAATAGTATTCCAGAGTGTATATATACCACATTTTCTTTATTCAGCCATCTGTTGATGAACACTTAAATTGGTTCCATATCTTTGTGATTGTGAATAGTGCTGGAATAAATATGCAAGTGCAGGTATTCCCCTGACATATTGGTTTCTTTTCCTTTGGATTAATACCCAGTAGTGAAATTGTTGGATATTGTGGTAGCTCTAATTTTAGTTTTTTGAGGAATCTCCATACTGTTTTCCATGGTGGCTGTACTGATTTACATTCCCATCAGCAATGTATAGGAGTTCCCTTTTCTCTACACTCTTATCATCCGTTTTTTGTCTTTTAAATAATAGTCATTCTAGCTGGGGTCAGATGATATCTCCCTGTGGTTTTGATTTGTATTTCCCTGACGATTAGTGATGTTGAGCACTTTTTCATATAGCTGTTGGTCATTTGTATGTCTTCTTTAGAGAAATGTCTATTTGCATTCTTTGTCCATTTCAAATTATTATTATAATTTTTTACTCGAGTTATTTTTGTTCCTTGTATATTCTAGATATTAGTCCCTTGCTGGATGACTAATTTGCAAATATTTTCTCCCATTCAACAGATTGTCTCTTCACTCTGTTGATTGTTTTCTTTGCTATGTAAGAGCCTTTTAGTTAAATACGATCCCTTTTGTCTGTTTTTGTTTTTGTGGCCTGTGCTGTTGAGGTCTGGGCCATAAATTCTTTGCCTTGATCAATGTTCCAAAGTGTTTTCTCCGTTTTCTTCTGGTAGTTTTATAGTAGACACAAGAGTACTTTATCTTCAACTATTAGAAATAGAATCTGGGGATGAGATGAAAACTTCTAAATCTTGAGCTCTTTGTTTTGAAAAGCTTATTCTTCTAGTTTACTTGTCTCTAACTTAAAAACAAGAACCAAAAATTCTCAGAAAACTTAGAACTTCATGTTTTTGAACAACAATAATCACTTCATTTATTGAGTGCCTATTATGGGCCAGAAACTACACAAGTGGTGCTTTATAAGTTGTCTTTTGATCCCTATGAAAACTTTCTAAAGTCATTCAACTCACTTTATTTATAATCTCACTTTATTGATGAGAAACATGTATCTCAGAGGGATTAAATAATGTTTTGTAAGTCACTGAGCCAGCGAGCGGTCAGAGCTGAACTGAAATCTTACGTATGATTTGAACTCAATGTACTTAATGAGGTTTAAGGTTTCATATTTGTTTCAAATGGTTGTGGTGACACTCTCTGTTCTTAGATATGAATATGACCCTAGTTGCAGCTGATAAGGCAGGAAAGAAGCCTGTGGCTTTATGTGGAAATGAGAGATTATGTGCAATAGAAGAGGAGGGTAAGGTTTCTGCTAGTCTGCTGTTAATTTTGCAAAATATGATCTTTTTTTTTAGTGAAAAATAAGTGCGGAGCTATCCTATTGTACACCAAATTGGGGCTGTTACCTTGGAGTGATTGGGTCTGAGCAGTGAATCGTGGTGCTTGGAGCCCAAACACTGTCTACTGATATGATGATATCTAACTAGTTAATTAGTGTTTCTACCACCTCTAGTAATGGGTGGTAGACTCTTCCTGTCTCTACCTGATCCTCACAGCTCAGCCTTTCATCTCAAGATTGATTTTGCTTTTTGTTCATTTTAATATGATATTTACCTAAAATGGAAGAAGAAGGAAGCACGAAGCTTGCCTCTCCTCAGGTTCCTTCAGACCTTCAAGACGCCACGGGACAAGGGGGAAGACCTGATAGTTTTATACGACAGCTCAAAGTTAAATGGATGATTCTTCTTCTAAGAGTTTTATTTTAATAACTGATGGTACATATAAGATTAGTCTAATACATCACACAATGTTATATGTCTCTGCCTTGTCTTTTTTTAAAAAAAAATCTCTGACAGTTTGTTAATGAGGGTTTTGGATAAATGCATGCGAGTTATATGGTTCTGCTTAAATATGGTGGTTTCATGTATTAGTTTTATTTGTACATTTATCTACAAATACATGTAGGCTCTACTTAAGTTTTATCAAAAAATATTTTTATACTGAAAACAAGTCGATTCTCCCAGTGTGACTTGTTCCATGTGTACATGTAGTTAGACCCTAACTCTATCACGTGCATCCCCCGTTCCTGCAGTCAGGTTTTCCCATAAACTTCTACATGAGGCAAAAGGTTTGGTGGAACTTGAATTATCTGCATAAGTATTGCAAGATTACATTTAACTATGACATCCTAGTTTGATTTCTTCCTTCCTTATTACATCTTCTTCCCCCTTTCCACCTGCTGTTTGGAGCATCTAGGCTACCTAAAAAGAAAATGATTATGTGATTACGATACCAGAAAAGAGCAGTTGCAGTGTGCCTTGCTAAATCATTTTTGGGCACGTATCTTACTCTTCTAGCATTCATATGGCCCATGATTACAAACATACAGAGTTCTTGAGGATTGATTAAACGTTAAACATACAGCATCTTTTTGCATTTCTAAATGAAAATCATTAGAACAGGCTAGTAAAAATGGCAAGAGAGTACACAGCCTATCGGATGAAACATTTAAATTCAGATATTTCTGGTGCAAGTTTTTATGGTGTGAGAAATATTACTTAGTTCACACCTCCTTTGAATCCCTCTGCATGTTGCTGCCTCTGTGGCAGTATTTTTTATTTTTTTTTAAACTAAAAAGTTACAGTGACTTCAGTGAGATTTTGTGATAAGCTGAACTCCTCACAGCTTGATCCTTTTCTGACTTTGTAGTGAAAACCACTGTTGTTGAGTGGAATACAGGTTGCTAGTTTCTCTGCTGGACTTGGCGTTGGACCCAAATGCCTCATGTTTATTTGCTGCCACCCGGTGACTGCCCAGCTGATGCATGGCTCTGAATATAGACCGGGGTATGAAAATATTTTGGGGTTCAGGATCTAGGAACAGAATTTAATGACATGAATCTTCCCATAGAGCCGCTTTCTGGGTTTGTGGTTTGCCCTCTTGGATTTGAGACTAATTCCAAGATGCTGATGGGTTTTAGAGGCTGGCCTCTTGGGAGGTGGCAGCTTGCCATGATGCCATCAGTTTAGACTAATGATTGCACAGGATTCTCATGAAGCAGATGGCTACTAACCACAATATTAATATTATTTTGCTTTGTAAATGTAAGAAAAAAATAATTTCAACGGTTGCAAGTGAAACCTTGTTTGGATTTTATAAAGAATGATTTGCAACAGAAATAACATGCTGTCAGGACCTGTTTTATATGCTTTCATTATCAGTGACAAATTGTGATTTTAATTCTATAGCAAATTTGTGCTTGGGATTTTAGCATTTCTTTCAGCCATTTCCCTCCTCTGCATAGCTAGCTGTAGAATAAAATGCTATGAATTTTACCTTAGAGGGACCGACAGCTGGATTTAAATGTTACTTCAGTAATTTGCTTAGAGATACTATGTTTATAAATTTGAGGACTGGATATTTTTTGACAGGCTTCGGAATGAACTGGATGTTTGAGGTAATTGCTTAGAGAATCCAGGTAGGAGAGACACTTCCACCTGGATTCCCTTAATAATGAAGCCAAAAAACAAGAGGCATTTATTTCTGTTTGAATTACACAGGTAATGACTTCTGTGCTCTGCCTTGTTTTCCTGAAGACATTCTGGTTTATGCAGGTTGGGAGAGGTGACAGTGACAATCAGGTTCACATTGATGGCATCCTGTGATCTGTGTAATTCAGCCTGGGGTGCCAGTCATTATTTTGTTTTGATCAGCATTCTGGACCTTCTATGATGCTATTTTCAGGAGAACCCAAAACAAAGGTAATTCAGGAATGCCTGATGTCACAGGATGAGGGAATTTGGCATGACTTTGCCTCCAGCACGAGAATTTTGAAATTTGGAACATGAGGTTGAAGTGGAATGCTTGGCAGCTGTGTGCATTTGTTTCCATTCCCCTCTCGGATCATCTTGAAGCCCAGCTCAGGCAATCGTGATTCATTTTCTGTAGTTCTCTTGAATAGACCAGATGTTTGGAAATGGGGTTTCACCTGTTTAGTTTTTTGACTTGCTTATTCTTGTGAAGCTCTTAAAATATAGTGTAAAAAATGGAGAACCCTATATTTTGGATTTATTCAACTAATTAGAGAGATGTAAAAATCACAAAATGCTAAAAAATGACTAACAAATAAGAGAAGAAAATCACATGTTTTTCACAGAAAGGGCTAGAAGGAAGACTCAGTAAGGGATGATCGTCCCAGTCTGCTAAGAAGGTTCACTTTGAACTTTTGACAATTTAGTTCCAAATTCAAAAGCAGAAAAACAAAGACAGTATCCAAGTGACTGTTTCTTAACAATCCATCCTTAATTATATTCAACGTCTAGTTTTTGGCCACTTAGCAGTTTTGCAGCAATAAATTAGAAGTGCAGGAGGTGACATAATGTTATAAGGAAATTTAATGACAGTGGAAGTGACAGCTGACCTTGAGTGGAAGGAGAACAACCACTACCACAAAGAAAAAAACAACAACCAGACACTGAGGGTTTTGCTGCAGATATACCATGATGAAGCCTCACAAAGATGACTCTGAAACTCAAGAAAAGTTAATTTATAGTCACTTTCCCTTAGAATGCTACTAACACTTTTTTTAAGAAGTTGAGGAATGAGCTGATGATGTTTGGCAGCTGAATAGCTGTGCTTCAATAGTTCGGTAATTCATTTATGTGGAATAGTTGGTTCCCAGTGATGCAGATGGTCAGGTATCTTTGCAGGTGAGTTGCGTCTTATCAAATCAAACACTCTGTTCTTCCCTGGGTAATAATGATTCAAGGAATACTGGTGAAGGTCAAATATCTGAAGTTATTCGAATGGAGATTTATTTCTGTGGGCCTTGAAGACATTTTCATTTTCCAAACCGCCTGTTAAAATTAAAATGTCAATAGGTCAAATAACTGTATGCTGGTAACCCACTGGTATTAAATTATTAGATTATGATGGCAGTGAGGTACTGTGAGAATTTGATGCAGAATGAGGACTCACTCATTTCTTGAGCTATCATGGTCTCTATGTTTTGGATACTGAGGAAGATTTTAAAGACAAATCCATCCAGCTTGTTTCAGTTCTATAAATAGTTGCCCAACTTTCATTTTCACCTTCCCAGGGAATGGAAATCTAAGCTTGATGTACTGGGAACTCCCATCCATAGTGTGAGCTGTAGCTGATGTATTGGTTGGTCACTCTTTTTGACTCCATGACAAGCTTGCTGAGTTAATGATACTACAATTGCAAAATAAACCGTGCAATTAAACTGTATCTAGTTTTCTTCAACGAGAACTCAGGGATGATTGGCCATATTATGTAAATCAGCCAGGGAAATAATAAATATGTTCAATTCAAGCTAATACATACTTACATGGACAGCCATATTTTTGAGTGGTAATAACAAGGGAGAATAAGAGATGGAGAGTATATCCGTGGCAAAGGAGATGCTGTGGTTGTAGCCAGTGTGGACATCACATGAAATATTGATCAGGTGGCCCAGCTCATGCGGAGAGAGCACTAATGGTAAACTCTTCCAATCTCAGTTCCAAGTAGAAAAGCATTCTGTAGCAGGATTGCCTAGCTTTAGGGTAGTCATCCATCCTAGTTTGTCTGAGATAGTTCCGGTATACTAGTTATACTGATTTAATTATTAATTGTGCCTTATTTCACGGTCAAAAGTGTTTGGGCTTCGAAGATAAGTAATTATATGGTCACTCTACTTAATTTTGAATGAAACAGAAGCAAAAATATGAAGCCCATTTGGAGATGATCATTCACAGATAACCTCTCTCAGAGCCTCTTATTTCCTTACAAGTGAAATAATAAAAACATACCTGACAGTCATTAAGTCTAGTTTTCTACCTAGTAAAGAAGTGACATCAAACCTTACAGTAACTTCAACCTGCTCTCTCTACTCCCTTTATAGTTTATGGAGCCAACTACACTCATGGTGGAATTGATAATAACAAGGCAAAGAGTAACATTTCAGGTGAGAAATGTGGAGATAAATAATGCTACACTTCTGAGTTTATATCTAATAGCGAATCATCCAGGAACAGGAAGGGAAAAGGTGAAGTCCAAAGATTCTGTCCAGAGAAATGTTAATGTCCTCAAGCTCTCAGCCTGCTGTGTCTGGCCTGAGTGCAGTGTTCCCCTCAGCAGCCCAGCCTACCCCATATCACCTGCTGGGGAGGCTACGGGAATGAACTGATCATCCTTCTGTGGTCATTGATACTGAATGTAGTGCACAGTACATTTTTTACACTCTTTATGAATGAGTCTGGAAAGCAGTTTTGGAATTTTTCAAAGTGACTTTTGGGAGTGATATTTATTATACCAGGGATAGATCTTCACAAACATGAAGAACATGAAGTCCTGTCTCGACAGTCACACAGAGTATTTTTTATGGTGTTTCTGGTGTTGAAGATCCCTAGTTACTTTTATTTTCACTCCCTTATGTAACACAGGTATTGTCTCACCTTTAGGCTTTGGAATATACATGTATAGCTATCTTACACTTGGCAAAGACAATTAAGGAATTGTGTTCATCTAATTGCACCAAACCTTCTTGTATTTTTGCATCTGCCTGGTATCTTTCTGTATCTATAGCCTCTTTTTTTTGTCCCTACTTTGAAAATACTCCTGAGAAAGGGTTAGAAGATTAAACAGGGGATTCCACAGGATATAGTATCAAGCCACTGGTGGAAGTATGGCAGGTATGCAGTAACCACATGACACATGGGGTGATGTGGAATAAAAGGATTTAGGGTATGTATTAGTCTGTTTGCACACTCTTATAAAGAAATATCTGAGACTGGGTAATTTACAAAGAAAAGAGATTTAATTGGCTCATGGTTCCACAGGCTGTATAGGAACCATGATGCTGGCATCTACTTAGCTTCTGGGGAGACCTCAAAAAACTTCCCATCATGGCGGAAGGCAAAAGGGGAGCAGGCATGTCTTACATGGCTGGAGAAGGAACAAGAGAGAGAAGGGGGAGTTGCTACCCATTTTTTCTTTTATCTTTTTTTTTTGTGATGGAGCGTTGCTCTTGTTGCCCAGGCTGGAGTGCAGTGGTGTGATCTCAACTCACTGCAACCTCCACCTCCTGGGTTCAAGTGATTCTGCTGTCTCAGTTTCCTGAGTAGCTGGGATTATAGATGCCCACCACCATGCCCAGATAACTTTTGTATTTTTAGTAGAGATGGGATTTCACCATGTTGACCAGGCTGGTCTTGAACTCCTGACCTCAGGTGATCTACCCCCATCTCCCAGCCCCCCAGAGTGCTGGGATTGCAGGCATGAGCAATCATGCCCAGCCAGTTCTACACACTTTTAAATGACCAGGTATCAAGAGAACTCACTATCATGAGGACAGTACCAAGAGGGATGGTGCTAAAGCATTCATGAGAAATCCAACTTCACGATTCAGCCACCTTCCACCATGCACCACCTCCAACACTGAGGATTACAACTGAGCATGAGATTTGGTGGGGACAAAGAGCCAGATCACATGAGGATGAGAAAGTGGAATGAAGGGATGCAGCACTCAGGTCCCACTGTGCCATGTAGCAGGCATGTAGAGAACAGTGGGACAACTGTTAGGCCAGGGATTCCAGCAAGCAGGAGCAGAGGCCCTCAACAAAGGTGATGTCATGGCAGGGACCTCAGAAGTCTGATAAAGTGTAGGACAGTTGAGACTCCGGACTTAGCAGCCTCAGAGCCTGGATCTACATCCCAGTATCTCCCTTTAATAGCTGTGTGCCTTTCAGCAAGTTTCCTAATGTCTCGCTCTCTGCCTCAGTTTCTTCATCTTAAACTGGAGATAATTGCAGTATGCATCCAATAGGGTTGGTGTGAGACTTGTATGAATCTTTGTCAAGAGCTCAGAAGATTTGCAGATACATTTTGAGCACTGAGTAAATGTTAGGTCTATAAAAACACCCTGACTGTTGGTTTTTGGCATGATCCTCTCCCTACAGCTGTGTGTAGTGTAACACAACATTGCTGAGCCAGGAAGGACTTAGCTAACAGGACCAGCAGCAACACAGTCATAGGATACCAGCGGGATTTCTCTGTAGCACAGCATGGATTCTCAAACGACTGCTTGAATTCCCAATTCCCCTCTGGGCCAAAGAAGACAAAAAATGCTGAATGCATACCATATAAAATGGAACAATTATGACCATTGGGGAATATCAATTGGCCTTAAAGCAATATTCTCCTCTTGATGATAAGTGCTGGAAAACCTGAAAATACCTCATCTCTTTTTGCCCATTCCCACGCTGTAACTGGGTGTTTAGAGCTGGTGTTTATCACTGTATTACTTCCTTGATAGTTGAAGATACATCATGCCTTATAACTGAGGTGACCAAAAATACCATTTGGTTATCTTGAATTTAAAATATCTTGAACATTGATTATTCAAGTATACCAGACTCTCCTAGTTTCTAATACCAATCCTCAATAAACCAGCTTTTCTTGAGTATATCTAGGACTGTGCTGGGGATAATGGACCTATATGACATGGTTGTATCCTCCAGGGAGCTTATGATATAGTTGAGAAATAAAATACTAGTGTGCTTTTGAGTACTGAACTGCTAGACGCTATTACCATTACAGTCCATGGAAATGAAACCAAAGACAGTGTCTCCCAATTCATTCTTCATTTGTGTTCTCATGGTGCAGCCTTTCCTTTCGTACTTGTCTTGATTTACCATCTTAGTTACCCAGCAGCTAATGTAGTGCTTTGGGTTGCCTGTGGCAGGTTACTAATAAACGTTTGTTAAGTTAATTCCTGTCCTGCTGATTATTGACTGAACATAGAAAGGTCTTGTTTTCTATGTGATTTATTCTGCTCTTGAATATCATTTTTCTACCGGAAATTTTTACTTAAACTCGATTTTTGTCACCTCGATTTCACTGTAATTTTTAAAAACCTCTTAGTTTAAAAAAACTTGATATCATCTATGTAAGGTGCCTAATCCAGGGCTTAGGGCATACAAAGTGATCAATGAAAGTAAATTCAACTACTTAATATATTTTTGCTCTTCTGCTAGGCACTTCCACTTCATTCTTTTCAATCGTGTGTCATATTCAAGTCCATTTCCATTTTATGCATTTATTCTTAAATCATGGAAGATGAAAACTAAAGTGAGAAAGCATCAAGAAGAAGGTCATCTCTGTCTCCTGGGACAGGAACATGAGCTCAAGTTATATATTCTGTGGAGAGAAAGCAAGAGCAAAAACAATAAACGTCCTGAATATACTTCCCATTAAGCAAGTAAAATTATTCTCCTCTTCTCACAGCTTTGTATTTGAGGCTCTGTATTTTATTTATAGCATAAATTCTTTGCTCTTTTTCAGTAAGTGCTGCTTCTTGTACTGAGCAATGGTTACTAAAGTCTATTTTTCACGCCCCTTGTAATGTGCTCCTATACGCAACTGAAGCTTTCTTTCAGTTCACTTGCTCATGGTTTTCATAGCTGCAACATGGAGCAGTATTTTAAAACCTTGCAGACCTCAGGTTCATACCTGATATAGTTTATTCATATAGTCCTTACAAAATATTCCTCCTGCAAAAAGTAACTTTCAGTTCTTTCTTTGAGCTTAGTTTTATAAAAATACAGCATGGCCTAGTTGGCGTTTGTGATTCTTTCTAATTTCAAATTAGGGTTTTCTTGTCACTGACAGTTTCCCCCCTACACCTTGGAAGATGAATTGCATTTTATCAGTTATCTCAGAGGAGTTCTCTGAAATGAAGTAAGGAAATAAACATGGCTCTACATTTTTAAATAGATGATTTGTTACAAGACTATGACCATAATGGAAAAGATACCGACTCCCTTGAGGTTTCTGATACCAAGCCATGACTGAACATTGAATTTCATCAGAGTTCTCCTGGCTGGCGGGGGCTCATCTTCCTTCTCCATCATAGATGTTACCATCTTGATTATGAGTGTTAAAGAGGAGACTTCAAAAACAGGATCTCGTGGTGCATTTACATGGTTTCTTGGCATGGTATGTTGACATCTGATACACAGACCTTTTGTCCATTTCCATTACAGCATCCACTAGAGAGACCAGAAAACTACTGCTTGTGATTTCATTTAGTACTTGTTCCAAGTAAAGCAATCTCTTTTGATTTGCCCATAAAATTAATTCAGTTTAAAAAATATAATTAATCTGAGAAAGTGATGGAGATATCCATATTTACTCTGAACTTGAGAATTTGCTGTTCATTCAAGATTAACTCTGGCTGTGCGCACACGCAAAATTGTTCTTTTCTTTAACCTAGAAGACTGGTTTATCTTCATTTGTGTTGGGTGGCAAAAAACCTCAATGTTCAAGATGCTGAAAAACTGGTTATTCTTCGGGAATGGCTCAGAAAACTTATCCCATTCAGACCTCATATTTTATTTATATGGCATAGCCAATATCCAAACTATGCACTTTGCCAGCCCCACACAGCACCTGAAACTCTTCAGGCTTCTATTATTTTATACAACCACCATCTCTTATTGTCCACTCTAGGTGGACAATTAACCAATTCACTAAACATGTATCTAGGTCTGAAGAAGAAAAAAAAGACCAGTTATAAAAGGTTTTGTAACTTAGATCTTTGGATATTACAAACCTCTGTCTTTTGTAAGACACTCTTGGTATGCTTTTAAACCTTGGGTCCTTTGTTTCCTATGTTCTACAGTATTTATACGAAGCAAGCAGTGTCTGAGCCAAGAGAAATTGAGATAGAAGAGAAATAAGAACTATCTGTGACTTAAGCTTTATAACTGCAAGTAGTAAATGATGATGCATTCAATAAGATATTAGAATGAAAAGGCAGGATATATAAAAATATCTATATATTCCTTCTGTATAATTTTCCCCTCATATCCAATACACACATGTGTATTTAGAAGACAACTTATAAATCATCTTGGGGGCTGTTGCATTTAATGCAATGTCTGTATGGGTGACCAGTTGGCATGGCAGTGATCGATGGACTCACAAAACTAGGTCCGGTGGTTCAAATGTAGTTCAGCTTGGCAGTGACTAAAAGTCTTTATGATCCAGCGATTGTTCAGCGACCTGGATGAAATGAATTGGTCTCTTTCCTAGTGAATAGCTGTCCATGTCACAAGACTAGAATGTAACTGGTACTAATTGTCTCCCTGGTTGATAGTCTCAGCAACAGGGTTAAAGGGGTCATAAGGAAAGGTGACAAAATGCTCTGTCTTTTCACACCATTGCTCATGTATTGAGCTCATTGTACCAGGTCATCCTATTCACTGGGCAGAGAGGAGGAAACCATTCATTGTTGCAACCTGAGTTAAACTGAGCCTATCTTAAATGACATGTCCTCAATCTTTTGATTATCTCTGTGACCAAATCTTTATTCATGCTGAATTTAGTCCAGCATCTTCACCTCTGGGGGAAAAAAGCAAAAGCAGTGTTAGAAAAGCCAAAAAAAAAAAAACCCCAAAACAAAAAAAAAAAACTACATAGTCCTGAAAATGACACAGGTTTCTCCTCATTTACAGCAAAGTATAGATTTAAAAAATTCATAAAGTTAACTTCATAGTTTCTTTATAATTTTATCCTGTTAGAGAGTTGACTTAAAATTTACTCTAATCAATGCTTGTCCTTCAGGACCCATGAAAACATTTTTAAAAACATTTTTTTCTTACACAAAATGAAGTTCTAAGAATCTTCCTTGGATAGGAATAATTAATAATGAGAAGATGTTAATTTTTACTACATGAATATAAAAATAAAAATTCAATCCTGGCTGGGTGTGGTGGCTCATGCCTGTAATCCCAGCACTTTGGGAGGCTGAGGCAAGAGGATTGCTTGAGCCTGTGAGTTCAAGACCAGCCTGGGAAACACAGCAAGACTTCATCTCTACTAAAAATAAAAAGTTAGCTGAGTGTAGTGGTGCATACCTGTGGTCCTAGCTACTTGGAAGGCTGAGTCAGGAGGGTAGCTGGGAAGTTGAGGCTGCAGTGAGTTATGATTGTCCCACTGAACTGTAGCCTGGGTGCCAAAGCAACACCCTGTCTCAAAATAAATACTAAAAACAATGTTATATATCTATATATATATATAGATAAAGATATATATATAAAGATATATATATATATAAATATATCTTTGTTTATATATATATATATAGCATCCACTAGGGAGACTAGAAAACTACTGGTGTGTATACACACACACACACACACACACACACACATAGGCATACATATATACATATATATATATATATATACCAGTGTGTATATATATATATATATTTACCCCTATATATTATATATACAAACACATATATATACACACACACATACACACATACACACACATATACCTTTGTTTATATATAATATATATATTATATGTATATATATTTCAAATTATATGCATATATACCTGTGTATGCACATATACATATGTATATGTGTATACATGTGTATGTATATATTTCAATACTAATCAGTATCTAAAGAGTTGACATTAAATTTCATATGAAGAAATCCAATAGAATTAATAATGATGAGGTATGTTCAGTGATATTGAAAGAGATAAAAATTGCTTCAATGAAACAAAATGATATCAAAAGATAAATAGACAAGCAGATCAATGAAACCCAACTAGACAATGACCAAAACCACATCCCTGCATAAGGGAGCATAGTACTTGTTAAGCAGGGTATTTCAAATCCATGAGAGGTTTGGACAATTGGGTATTCAGAAGCAGAACACAAAATTAGATTCCTCCCTCACACCATATGAAAGGACAAGCTACAGATAGATAAAAAATCTAAATAAAACTACAAAGTATAGAAAATGTTTATAAGCTTAGAGTGGCATTCTTAAGTAAGACATGGAAACCAGACCCCATAAAGAAAACGTCATGGGCAGATTTGAGTTTGTTAAAATTCTAAATTCTCTAAAGGACAGCAAATGAAAAGCTAAAATACAAGCAGCTAATGTGAAAATATTTGTCCCATATGCAATAGGTGTGTGTAGCAAATATTCCTAATATTTAAAGACATTAAATCACTACATTAAGACATCAGTACATTGAGAAAAAACAATAACCACTTAACAGAAAAATGGACAAACAATATGAATAGGCAATTCAGAGATGAAGAACTAGATACAACCTGTAAACAGATACAAGTTCTCAATCTCAGCATTAATTAAAAAAAGAAAATCAACCCATAGCATCCCTTTTTGGCTTTTAGACTGGGATAATATAAAGAAAATAAACATTCTGTGCTGTGCTATACTGGGCTAATCTGTGGCATGAATATGACCTTCTCATTTCCTACAGTATTAAAGTAAATTTTTAAGACCTTTGGAGATTAGTTTGATAATAGCTATTAACATTCTAAGTGCTCATTTCTTATAACCTAGAAACATCATTTTGAGGAATTTTTCTTATGGCTATGGTTCAAAAGCGTGTTTGTGCTGATTACAAACATGAATGTCCCTTAATAAGAAAATGGTAGAATAAATCTTCACATGGGCTTTGTGTAACCAACAAAAAGAATAAGGTAGAGTTATATGTAATAACATGAAGAAAAGGCTGGGCACGGTGGCTCACACCTGTAATCCCAGCATTTTGGGAGGCCGAGGTGGGCAGATCACCTGAGGTCAGGAGTTCAAGGCCAGCCTGACTAACATGAAGAAATCCTGTCTCTACTAAAAATACAAAATTAGCCAGGTGTGGTGGCACATGCCTGTAATTCCAGCTACTGGGAAGGCTGAGGAAGAAGAATTGCTTGAACCTGGGAGGCAGAGGTTGTGGTGAGCTGAGATTGTGCCACTGCACTGCAGCATGGGCAGCAAGAGTGAGACTCCATCTCAAAAAAAGAAAAACATTTGTGTTTTATTGATGAGTGAAAAAAATGAGTAGCATGATGCCAATTCTTTAATATTTGCATGTATTTCTATATAACCTTAAGAAAATATTAAATATTAAGTAGTATATGACCCCAATTGGTAAAAAAAAAAAAAAAGCGAAAAATGTGAAGTAGTTGAAAGGGCAAATAGACTGGAGAAGCCACGAAAGGGCTTTTATTTCTTTGAATAACTTTGTTAAAAAGGATGGGAATAAAAATAACTGTCCAGAGTTGAAGTTTGGGGCTTTTTAGTGAGTTCGGTTTGTGATTACACAGCCATGTAACTTTGTACTCTTGTCAACTTTCATTTTTCCACTGGGGTAAAGCAGCAATGATCATTAGGGCTTAGCCTGATCACTGAAGGTGCTCTTCAGGCTTGGCCATGGTGAGTGTTCAAAGCACCAACCTTGTTTTAAGGGATGCTCCATACTGGGCTATAGGGAGGAGGAAAGTGTGTCCCTTCAATGTCTGTTGGGAGAATGTTTGCCTTCCTGTTGCTGGTAATGAATTTCAGAGCCATTTGATTCCTTTTCTTGTTAACATGTAGTACCGACCATAAGATGACTCAATAAATACCAATTTTGCAAAGTAATTGTCAATTGGAAAATATACTTTTATAAACATTAGGTCTTCAAATGCCATGTTTTAATAATCTATGAAGATTTAAAATATGAGATCATTATTTCTTTTTTCTTGCATTTCTATAGATTCAAACTTCTTCTGTAAAAAGTTTTAATACTTTCTCTTGTCAAGTTGGCATTTCAATCAAGGAGATAATTCATCATCTCTCCTCAAACAAAGAAATGGATCACAACTTCCAATTACGAAAATGCAAAACTTGTCCTCTCTACTTATGTTTTTATAACACAGCATGGAAATCTGTCTTCTGATTTCTCAGAGTAAGAAATTAGTTTCTAAAGTACCAAATTGAATTTAAAATCATTTTCTTTTTCCCAGTCTTATTCCTTCTTTCTCTCATATAATAGTTTCTGTGATGGGCTTTTTGGAATAGGTTTGTTCTTTTTTTTTTTTTAGACAGAGTCTTGCTCTGTTGCCAGGCTGGAGAATACAGTGGCGTGATCTCAGCTTACTGCAACCTCCAACTCCCAGGTTCAAGTGATTCTCCTGCCTCAGCCTCTCGAGTAACTGGGATTACAGGCATGCATCACCAAGCCCAGCTAGTTTTTTGTTTTTTTTTGGTAGACATGAAGTTTCACCATGTCGTCCAGGATGGTCTCAATCTCCTGACCTCATGATCCGCCCATCTTGGCCTCCCAAAGTGCTGGGATTACAGGCGTGAGCCACTGCGCCTGGCCTGTTCTATGTTTTTATGCAGCATACATCAAGCTAGACATTTAAAATTTCATATTTAAATATATATATATATTTAACCCTGATCAGTGTCCCAACTTGTACTTATGGTATCTCCCACATGGGAGATATTTCATTGCCGGGTCATATGTGAACTTCCGTTTATCAACAGCAGCTTACTGTTGTCATGTCTTCTGAGAAAACGCTTTGTTCTTATGTAGAAAAATCACAAGAAAAATCATAATTTCGGGGATTAGTGATGAGAAGTGATTATTGCCTTTGCCCCATACTAAGCTAAGAATGAAACCTAGAGAGAAGGAATTATGGAGACCCACTTCACCAAAATGCTGCTTTTGAGTTATCGATTTGTTATTCAAAATCTGTTAATGTTTAAATCCTTTAGCACCTTTTAGGCTTCGTAAAATGAAATAAAACACTTACCCTTGGCCTTCTCTACTATCGGGGACCACTCCATTATACCTGGAAGAGGTGAGGAATGCTGAAGAACAGTACCCACCTGGTAGAAGGCAGCCTTTGAAAGAACTCACCTGTTGTTTAAGGAGAAGTTACAAGGAAAAGCAACTCTCACATAAGTGATCTTTTTTTTTTTTTTAATCTAGCCTCTATTAAAAAAAAGCGATGGAAAGAGAGAAGACAAAAGCTAATATAAAAACCTAACAAAAGGGAAGTTAAAACTAAGGCATATTTCAGAAAACATAGACACATAAGTGGATATTTATATAAGAATTTTATATATGGGAGCAAGCACTTAGTCATTTTAGAATGAATACTTTGGGGATAAGTTAGGGAGATTTAGTGGTGGTAATTCAGTTTCTAGGCAGGAAGGTCCTTGATGTCAGCTTTGGAAGTAGGACAGTTTTTTTTTTTTGGCTAGAAATCAAAAAGGGGAAAAAGGCACAAAATAGTTGGAATAATATTAAATGATACCATGGAGTGGACTTGGGATAAAAATGATTTATATGTGGTTTAGTAATGAAATGATGCAGACATTATTTTAAGTGAAAAGCAATGTGGTATAATAAAGTTTGTGGCAGCATTTAGATCCATGCTAAGGGGACCTATGTGAAGAGCAGCCTGGTGATAAATGGAGGCTGAGCTAAATCACTCATTATGGAGAGACTAAAGGTGACCCACACTAATGCAAAAGGGCAGCCTTGTGCCCGCTTCCTGGGTTTTACACAGCATTAAATGAGGTCAGATGCCTCAGGTGCTCAGAGGAGGCACATGGCCAGGAGCAAAGATGCTGCTCTGTAGCTGGTGTGGTTAGACAATGAGCAAAGGAACACACCATCCACCTCCCTCACCTGCTCAGTAATTGGGCTTCCCTCATCTTGTTTCCACATTTATTGGGCAGGAAGGGATCTGTCCATTTAATTTAGAACTTATATTTTCAATATAGCTGACATTGGGTTTAAAAAATCAATATAAGACTTACAAGATACAATAATGTTATTTTATGGATAACTATCAATAATGGATAATGCGGGCTTAGTTTGAACTTCCTTGAACAAACAAGGAATCAGGCTGTCAATATGTTATAAATGAAATTCTAATTATGTAGAATTATTAGCTTGAATTGCAGTCCTAGACACTGATATAATTAATTTGTGGAAACTGGCAAGTTGGGTGTGATAATTCAGAGATGTTTTATTAAATTTTATTTTTACAAATAGGTAGTTTTTTTTTAGAGAAAAGTACCTTTCCTCTCTACCAACAGAACCATTGCACATGCATTTATGACATATGAGCACATATGCATATGATATTCATAGTATTTTTCAGGTTATGGAACATCATTATACATTTCCTGAGAAGAAAGAAAATATAAGTTGCTTAGGCAATCTAATAACATTTAGATAGAAATAATTGAGTGCATACTCAAGTTCCTCAGTGGCAGCTGAACATTAAAATAATTTTCTGTGTGTGTTCTGTGAAGGTAAGGTCACTGTTAAAATTTCCCATCTTTTTTCTTGCCATGGTTTAAAATACATGAGCAACGGCACAACTCTAGAGGGATTTCTGGTAGGTTGACTTTTCTAGAAATTAGGATCCTTAGAAAAGAAGAGGTAGAGATACATTTTTAAAAATTCTCTCTTCTCCAGCTTTATTGATAATGTCCAAAACTTGTAAGGAGATAAGATATTATTCAATAGGTGAAGAGGGTCATAAACTTGGTATGTCCATACAATGAAATATTATTCAATGATAAGAAATGAAATATGAAGCTATGAAGAGACAGAGAAAATTTCAATGAATGTTAAATGAAAGAAGTCAGTCTCAAAAGACTGTATACTGTATGATTTCTCCTATTTGACATCCCAAGAAAGGCATCACAACAGAGACAGAGTAAGACCAGTAGTTTCCAGGGACAGGCGTGGTACGGCTGAGGAGGAGGGAGGAATCAAGAAAGCACAGATGAATTTTAGGACAGTGTAACTTCTCTGTCTGATACTGGCATGGTGGACTATTGCATTACACATTTGGTAAAACCTGAATCTTATGGACTTAGTTAATAATAATGTATCAATATTGGCTCATAAATTATAACAAATGTACAACTCTAATGAGATGTTAATAATGGGGCAACTGTGTGTGTGAAGGGGAGGAGGAGATATATGAGAACTCTTTGTTCTGTTCAGTTTGTAAACTTAAAACTGTGTAGGGGAGAAAAGACTTCTTTTCTTACCCATTATTGAGTTCTTGGCTGAGATCCCTATAACAACAGACAGATTTATAAGAGAAAGGCATACAAATGTATTTAATATAAGTTTTATGTGACACAGAAGACTTCAGAATTGAAAACCTCATGAAACAACAGGCGAAAGTGTATATTTTTATGGACAGCCATGCAGAAGTATGATCAGAGGACAAATGAGTATGTTAGAATGGTAATAAACTGGGGTGAATTTAACAAGGCCTGTTTATTCAGATTTTTCCCTGCGTCCTTATGTGACATTCCTTTCCTCTTGTATACAGTGGGCACCTCTTGAATGAGGGTCTGCCACCTACGTAGAGTAAGGTCAGATATTGACTTTATGGCCTGCTTCAGGGAAGAAGGGAAGGAAAAGGTCAGAGAGACCTTCTCAGAGAGACCTTCCTGCTTCTGCTGTTTTCTCAAATGCCAAGGTGCCATCTTTTGGGATAGCATGTTTTGACTCCTCTCAACTGCTCTAAAAAAATGAAGGCTATGAATTCAAAAATTCTCCCTTCAAAATTAGGGTTCAAAATAGAAATTTTCAATGCATAAGATTAAGGCTAGTCTGGGTGATGATTGGATGACATTCCATTGGAAAAGGGAAATAGCACTGGTCTTCTTTACATTTCATATATACAGGGAGGGGAGAGAGGGCATGGGCTGAAAAACCGCCTGTTGGGTGCTATGCTCACCACCTGGGTGAAGAGATCATTTGTACCCCAAACCTCAGCATCATGCAATATACCCATTTCACAAACCTGCATGTTTACCCCTTAATCTAAAATAAAACTTGAAGTAATATAAAAGGTGTCATATATTGATATATGTACATGCATATGTATGTATACATACAATACATAGATATGAACATATAAGCACATGTTTACATAATTCTATATTTTATGTACATGCATTTTATATTTGATGTATAACTGTGATCGTTGTTTCAAACCAGTTTTCCAAGTGACCCACTTTGCCCTCAGTGTGGTCTCACCTTGAACCTCCCCATGAGAACAATGTTACCACCTTTAAAGGCAATGATATTCTCTCAAGTCCACTTACATAGTGGGAAACATTTTTTTCACAGGTGAATAAAAGAATAAATAAGCCAAGCTTCTCCATATCACCATCTTTTCCATGAGTTCACTTCAGGATTTACATAATTATAGAAAGAAGAGGAATATAAAGCAATACATACACACATAATACATATGTGTAATGTATGCACACTTGTATGTTTAAGTGTGCACACATGCAAGTGTATCTGTGTCTGTGTGTATTTGCCTCCTCTGTGTGTGTATGTTGGTGTGTATTTTTCTCTTGAAGATCTCTAAGCTAAACTAAGAGTCATCAAAGACTTTACCATTTTTCTATTCTATGGACAAAAGTTATCAACCATGTTTATTTTTTTCCCTTTTTAATTTCACAGTAAATGAGATCCATAAACTGCTCACATCAAAGAATATGGGTGGCTCTCCTTTACGTATGTACAAATCAAAATCTTTGTGATTGTGAAGGAGACAAATATTCTTTGGTAGGATGTGGCTTCATATGGTTTCCTGTCTGTTCCTGCAAGACGATCGTATACATGTGTTTATAGAACAATGGTTCTATAGAACAAGGGTTCTATAAACCCCTTCCCGGGGTGGGCAGGAGGGTCAGTAGGCCTATACCTTCCCTGGGTGATTAGAAAGACAATGTGGGCAAATAAATTCCTTTTTCCATATTTGGTTTTTACAGCAAAGAAGGAAGAGAAAGGTAGGGAAAAAAAGGTTATAGTGTGATTTCCGACACGGATTCCTTATGTGTAGTGGGTCAATAATAGTTTTTGGCATAATTTTGCATCCTGTGAATTGTCAAATGCTATCAATAATAAGCAGGTTATTATGTTTACTGTGGCAATGCTTATGTATGCATTTATGGTTTTGTTTTTTTAATCATTAGAAAGCATTTTTCAATCTCAATGTAAAGTTACCTCATTAGAGAGTCCTTCCAAGTCTAATATAAGCTCTACCTTTTTCTATTTTCCTTTCACACTGCATTCCATTCCTTTACTTCATAGAATTTTACATGATTTATACTTATACATTATTTGGTCACTTTTTCATTGTTTCCTACCACCAGAATGTAAGTTCCACAAGGACGTGAATGTATATTTTGCTCATCTCTGTATTTTCAGCACCTTGAACAGGGCCTGACAGATGGTGGGTACTTAATAAAGATTTGTTGAATGCAGGAATGAACGAGAGGTGAGCTTGGATCCACTTTAGGTAGGAGCATGGGTTCTGGGACAAGAATGCCCTACCACGTCTTGGCTATGTCACTTAATAGTTACTTGATTTTGGACAAGTTATTGAAACTTTTTGCTCCGCAGTCTCCTTATCTGTTAAATGGGCCTGATAACAATAGTTTCTGCCCCATAGGTTTGCTTTAGGGAACTAAATAACTCATGTATGTAAAGAAGTTAGGTCAAGGCATTTTCTTAGTGGGCAGTCAGTAAATATTTTTAATCTTTATATTTTCCTTTTATCTGAAATGAATTTGTAACACATGAAGTCTCTACAATGAATATCATTAGATTCAGAAATATAGAATTTAAAAATAGGCATTACTTATGTTGAGAATTCTGGTGGATGAATATACAACAGTACATGCCTCTGTATAATTACATATGTAGAAGCTAGCCTAAAACAATACCAACTCATTTTTGCTTATAATTCACAACTCCTATGCTATGTAATATTGTATTTGATTCTGACACCAACACTGTGGAATAAGGACAGAAGGCTCTGTGTTGTACAGAGGAGGAAACTGGTTCAGGAATGTTAACTGAAAGTCGCCAGATCCCATAGCAGGCTAATCCCTGACTTCAAGTCTCATCTCGTGACTGTTCAGCCCAAAGCTCTTTATTACATTATCACTTACAAAACTATTGAGTAGGAACTTTACAAGTCATCTGTTTAGCCACCACTTGCTAAATACATGGCTGGCATTAACCATGTGCACAGCAATATTTCCACCTTGGCCTTATCATACACCTGTCCTTTTATTTGAGTTAGATCATTATATTTTAGAAAGGTATTAGAAAGGGCAATCTATTATATGCATGTAAGCTAGATATATTTATTTTGATATGTATTTGCCCCCTCTATGTGCCTATATTTGATTAAGAATAATAGATAATCTGGAACAATGCTTCTGAAAATCAACGTGCATAGAAATCTTTGGGGGATTTCGTTAAGGCCCAGGTTCTTATTTTGAAGGCCTGGGGTGGGGCCTGAGATTCTGCAATTCTACCCAAGTCCCAAGTGACATGAACGCTGCAGTCCATGGACTACACCTTGAGCAGCAAGGGTCTGAATTACTTGGTCAAATACATTTACATTTTTGCAAATACATTTTACATATGTGTGAGTGAGTGTGCACACGTGTGTGGGTAATCATCACATGGATATTTTACAAATAATGGAGAAGTGAAAATGAGTTATGAAAGGAACTAATTATGGAAATTCAATGAAGAAAATGCTTTTTTTCAGAGAGGATAAGAACAGTAAGCAGAAGGGAGACAGGTAGGAAAAAGTGTGACATGGGCTTCATTCTTTTTGCTTTTGGATCTTTTTGCTTTTAGATCAAGAAGCTTTTAGATCTCGCCACCCAGTTGCTTCACAGACTCCCAAACCTCAACAAGTTCAAATTGAGCTAATTATCTTCTACCAAGAGTCAGTTACAATAAATATGATTCTGGGGGCACACATAGGGCCTTTGGAAAGGAAGCTCTGTTCCTATTTGTTGAAGCCCTGCCAAGTGGGACCTATGTTAGAGACAGGTTGACAGTGCTTCCAGTGTTGCCTTCTGGCTCACTGATAAGCCTTCGAGTTCCCAGTTCAGTCTGAATAATTGAGAGTTTGGAAGGAATGACCTAGGACAGTCAGTTCAATCTTTTCTGTTTTTTTATACCTAGCCAGGTGGCATTGGTGTGCCCATAGAATGACTGAGATTGGCTGGGAGACATCACGAGGTATTAATGTGTATTTTGCTGTATATTTTGCATGGAAGGTACAGGAGCTGGGGCCTTCCTTGCTCTTTCTGATGGATGTCTCAGTGAGAAAAATGGTGAGCAAACTGTAATCAGAGCTCTCTAGTGGGGCATGGTAGACCTTGTCAACCAGTTAAAGTTAACATACTGTCAACAGTTTGGGAGACCTTCACTGAGGCTTCTCCCCCCTCACACACCCCCAGGAAGGCACAAGTGGGAAGCTTCTCTTTCCTCTGAACATTCCAGGATATAAGATGTCCCCTTTCTCATTTCCTGGATTGTTGCTGTTCTCCAATGTCACAAATTGTCCTGTCTTCTTCTTCAAGTAGTAATGACTTTACCATTTTCCAAATCTTGCCTCGTTATGTTCAGACATTTAATCCAGAAATGTGAGATATTAGGAGAGAACATTGTTATAAAACTTATAAAGATCCAAAGTATCCCAACTTTGACCCACTGAGACATTTTAGGGGTGCTAGCCTCCTAGTCTAAAATCATTAGATCAGAATGTCCATTTCCTTATGGTCTAAGGCCATGTCGGTCGATGAGAAGAATCCAGGAAGCTGAACCAGAATCAAATTAGAATCCCCTACCATTTTTTTTTGTTTTGATTGGCATGTCATCCAGGGAGTGTATGAACCAGATTGAGCTGGAGTTACTCTTCAAAGAAAGGATAATGCATCATACTCAGGAATGGTCGGGCTAGAGTTCAGAATTTTCATAATAGGTCATATAAATTATATGATTCTTTTGCTTTGATTACCACACATAGGTAGATATTCTCTGCTTTGTATTATTCCAACATTTTATTTTTTAATGAATCATACTGAACAGTTGCTATCTTTCTACACGTTTACTTTTCTGACAAAACAATGAGTTCTTTAGTGAAAGGAATTTTGACTTTTGCCTTGGTATTCTTTTATTTTCATTTTATTTTTTTAGCTCTTGGGGTACATGTGCAGGATGTGTGGGTTTGTTACATAGGTAAACCTGTGCCGTGGTGGTTTGCTGCACAGATCAACCCATCACCTAGGTATTAAGCCCAGATCCATTAACTATTTATCCTGACGTTCTCCCTCCCTCCTACTCCATCCCCCAGCAGACCCCAGTGTGTGTTGTTCCCTCCCTGTGTCCATGTGTTCTCATCGTTCAGCTCCTGCTTATAAGTGAGAGCACGTGCTGTTTGGTTTTCTGCTCCTGCATTAGTTTGCTGAAGATAATTTGTCTTGCTATTCTCAAGGCCTAAGAGAACAGACATTTAATAGCTATCTGGCTCTGTAGAAGGCTCTCAAAAAATGTTTCTTGACTAGTGCTCAGTGGGGAAAGATGGACTAGGAAAACACTGTTCAAATTAACTGTGAATTGTGTAGAAGACACAGAAGGAAATTATTATTGATTAGTTATGTGTAGAGGAAACAACAGAATTGGGGGTAGATATTACATATTTCTTCAAAGATTCTACAATTGTATATTACTTCAGAAAAAATCCAATAAGAGTCTTGGAGATTAATGTATGTTTCTTGTATTTTTTTCCCTCCATTGCATTAAACTATTTAGCAATGTTTTGACATTTAATAGCTATCTATAGAATTATTTGATTAGATTGTATTAATTTTTTTTGGTCTTGATGATGCTTATCAAATTAGTTCATTAAAGTAAGAAACATCACACTGAATTTCAAAGTGCTTGCCTGAGATGAATGACAACATTGCAAAACTAAAGAAAAAGAGTCAAATGCTTAAAAAAAAATTAGGACCGATTTTCTCAAGCTTTGTTCAAATATCTGGGCTAGTTCCGGTAACAGTGGGAAAAGCACTCTGGCCCTCTGGTTTAAGGACTGATGATGTGCTTATATTTGGAGAAGTTCTGCCAAGCAGTTTTAGGAAGGCAACATGAGAAGAGAGGAGCTGCCGATAAGCAGTGAATGGTCTGTGAATGGTGAGGGCAATAACGAGCTTGTCTCTGAATCCTTGGTGACTCAATGGCATGCATTATTTGCTAGCTTGCAATTCTGAGTTACTGATTTACTGCTGGGCTGCAAGGCTCACCTTCTCTTGTCTTTCTTCTTATTTCTTCTGAGTGCACGCCACAGGAAGTGAAAGTTACAACTTGCTTTGACAGACATTCCAGAGCCTTTGGACTTTATAGACAGAGGGAATGTATTCAGAAGCTTCCTGCTTGGTGATCACATCCTTTCTTCTTTTGTGCATACCCTAAGTGAACTTTGCTCCAGACAAATTAGCCTAGGGCAAGGCATTAAAAAGAGAAGATTCCAAGAAGGGCATATAACCCAGAAAAAAGGAGTGTTCCTTCATTTCCATTTAGGTTCCTATTTTTAGCCAAACATTTATCATTTTCATGTTTAATTCCTCCTAAGAATGCTAGTAATTCATCTTTTTATTTTGTTGTGAGTGAAATTGCTTCTGTCTTTTCCTTGAAGTTTTTAAGCATTGGTCAACTTTAAGGACAAGAAATCCTTATACTTAATAGGAAAGCAACTTGACCAACAGGTCTGCTTGAGTTTTTTCACTCTCTGGAATTTGAAGATGTATACAAATGTCATAGATCTACTGAACCAGGCTTGATTGTAATATTCCACCTCATGAAAGATCTGAATTTCATTAAACAACATCTTACTCTCCTGGTTTCTGATCCAACAGTAATTTTTTTCAGGGAAGTATTTGTGTGACCCCGGTTGTGGGACCCCAACCCACAGAGGCAGGCGCTCGATAGACACGAGGCAGGACACGCGGTGACCGGTATCGGCTTTATTGGGATCTCCGGGCGACTCAAGCAGGGAGAGAGGAATTGCGCACGCTTGCTTTGTTCGGTGGTTTTTATAGGGGCAGAGGGGCTGGGGGCAGTAGGAAAGCTGATCTGGCAGGTAGTGATTGGCTAGGTTAGTTGCTGGGCGGAAAAGTCTGCCGGGCAGGAGTTTGTGGTGCAGGAAGTTACGGGAGAGTTGATGGGGCGGATGGTGATCGGTTCAGTGGACTGCTAGGTGGGGGAGGTTGCTGGTCTTGGGCCGGGCCACGATAGAGTGAGGCAAGGGACTCTCCCCGCGGGGGGTGAGGGGTGAGGAAAGCCTTTCCACCTGGCTGGAGAACGGGGCCAAAAGTCCTTTACCAGACAGAAAGTACATCAGGCACAACAGTATGAATGTTCTGCAGCTAAATGGTCCTTAGTTCTTTAATTAAAATGTTTAAACAAATGAAAAAATATTATCAAGCTTTTCTTGCGAGAATATAGAGTTAACAGTTAACAAAAATCATTGCAATTTAGTTGGGTGTAGTGACACATGCCTATAGTCCCAGCTAATCAGGAGGATGAGGCAGAAAGATCCCTTGATCTCAGGAGTTTGAGTCCAACATAGTAAGACCCTGCCTTTACAATAAATGAAAAATAAAATAAGGTGAGGCATGGTGGCTCACGCCTGTAATCCTAGCACTTGGGGAGGCCGAGGCAGAAGGATTGCCTGAGCCCAGGAGTTCTAGACCAGGCTGGGCAACACAGGGAGGCCCCGTCTCTACAAAAGAAAAAAAAATTAGCTAGCTGTGCAGTGGTGTGCACATGAGGTTCCAGCTACCCAGGAGGCTGAGATGGGAGAGCAAGATCTTATCTCAAAAAATAAATAAAATAAAATATTGCAATTGAGCTTGACATACACTCATTTTTAAAAAAGCACACAAGCCCAGAATCTCATGCAAGGAAAGATTATTAGATTATTAGGCTTAATTTATTTGAAGACACTAAGATGCAGACTGTTAAATGTGCGCTCTGAATGAAAAGACCCCCCAAATAGGCTTTGTGTGAGCAACATGGCTGTTTATTCACCTGGGTGTGGGCTGAGTCCTAAAAGAGTCAGCGGAGGGTGGAGAGCAGTGGGATAGGAGTTGGTTTTATAGGTTTGGAGTAGGCAGTGGAAAGTTACAGAAGTTACAGTTCAGGGTGGGTTTTGCAAGCTAGGAGGGGGTCGTAGGGTCTGGAGTCACAAGGTTGACCAAGGTTGGTTACAAAGTCCAATTGCCTTAGCAACTGAGGTGGGAATAAGGAACAACAGAAGAATGTCTCAAGTTAATTAGGGGCCTCAGGTGTTGATCATTCTTCCCTTTTTCATGGTCTTCCAATTACTTCAGATTTTCTAATTTTGGGAGGCCATCCAGAGGTGTACGTGAGGGTCATGGGGGTCACCATGGCTCGACTTAGGGTATGGCGTATGGTGCAGCCAGTTCAAAGAACCTTGCACTGACAAGTTTTATTTATTTATTTATTTATTTAGATGGAGTCTTGTTCTATTGCTCAGGCTGGAGTGCAGTGGCCCAATATTGGCTCACTGCAACCTCCACCACCCAGGTTCAAGTGATTCTCCTACCTCAGCCTCCCGAGTAACTGGGATTACAGGCACGCAGCACCACACCCAGCTAATTTTTGTATTTTTAGTAGAAATGGGGTTTCACCATGTTGGCTAGGATGGTCTTGATCTCCTGATCTCGTGATCCACATGCCTCGGCCTCTCAAAGTGCTGGGATTACAGGCGTGAGCCACCATGCCCAGCTATTTTTTAAATTATTATTATTTGTTCTTGAGAAGGAGTCTTGCTCTGTCACCCAGGCTGGAATGCAATGGTGCAATCTCGGCTCACTGCAATCTCCACCTCCTGGGTTCAAGTGATTCTCCTGCCTCAGCCTCCTGAGTAGCTGGAACTACAGGTGTGTACTACCATGCCCAGCTGATTTTTTTGTACTTTTAGTAGAGACAAGGTTTCACCGTGTTAGCCAGGATGGTCTTGATCTTCTGACCTCATGATCCACCTGCCTAGGACTCCCAAAGTGCTGGGATTACAGGCATGAGTCACTGTGCCCCACCTTTATTATTTTTTACACAGATAGGGTCTCGCCATGTTGTCCAGATTGATTTTGAACTCCTAGGCTCAGGCAATTCTCCTATCTCAGCCTCCCAAAGTGCTGGGATTACTGGAGCTTCTTTTGTGTTCTGCTTTGCATATAACTTACACACAAAGACTTTAGTAGAATTCTTTTTTGTGGTTGTTTTGGTTTATTTATTTATTTATCTTGCTTCTTCAACCACAAGCTTGAAAAACAGTTTACATTTGCCCAAATATAGAATAGAAATCATTTAATTAATTAATTAATTTTTTTGAGACAGAGTCTCGCTTTGTCACCAGGCTGGAGTGCAGTGGTGCCATCTTGGCTCACTGCAGCCTCTGCCACCTGGGTTCAAGTGGTTCCCCTGCCTCAACCTCTTGAGTAGCTGGGACTACAGGTGCGTGTCACCAAGTCCCGCTAACTTTTGTAGTTTTAGTAGAGACGGGGTTTTGCCATGTCAGCCGGGATGGTTGATCTCCTGACCTCATAATTTGCCGGCCTCACTCTCCCAAAGTGCTGGAATTACAGGACTGAGCCACTTTGCCCAGCTGTGTCTCCTCTCAAGATATAATCAAGACAGAGTTTCAGGCTGGGTCACACCTCTAATCCTAGCACTTTGGGAGGATTGCTTGAGGCCAGGAGTTTGAGACCAGCTCAGCCAACATAGCAAGACTCCTTCTCTTATTAAATAAAAATGTTATTAACAACAACGAAAAGACAGAGCTTCGACAAATTTTTAGAGGGCAAGCACCATGGCTTATGCCTGTAACTTTAACACTTTGGGAAATGTGAACCAAACCGCCCAAGGGGTTCACCTTGCCTGCTGCCTAGATAGAGCCCACTCATCAAGACAGGGGTATTGCCATAGAGAAAGAGTAATTCAAGCAAAGACAGTTGCGAGGGAGACCAGACTTTTATTATTATTCAAATCAGTCTCCCCCAGCATTTGGGGAGCAGAGTTTTTAAGGATAACTTGGCAGGTGAGGGGAAACCAGTAAGCCAGCAGTGCTAATTGGTCAGGGATGAATTCGTAGAGAGTCGAAGCTCTCTTCTTGTGCTGAGTCAGTTCCCGGGTGAGGGATGGGGGTGGGCACAAGATCAGGGTCTGCAAAATATCTCAAGCACTGATCTTAGGAGCAGTTTAGGGAGGGTCAGAATCTTGTAGCCTCCAGCTGCATGACTCCTAAACCGTATTTCTAATGCTGTGGCTAATATTAGTCCTACAAAGGCAATGTAGTGCCCAGGCAAGGAGGTCTGCTTTGGGAAAAGGCTGTTACCGTCTTTGTTTAAACTATAAGTTTCTCTAAGTTAGTTCAGCCTACACCCAGGAATGAACAAGGACAGCTTGGAGGTTAGAAGCCAGATAGAGTCAGTGAAATTAGATCTCTTTCACTGTCTCAGCCATGATTTTGCAAAGGTGGTTTCAGAGGCTGAGGCAGAAGGATCACTTGAGGCCAGAAGTTCAAGACCAGCCTGTGCAACAAAGCAAGACCCCGTCTGTACAAAACAATAAAAATTCTTATACAATAGTATATTGCCAAGTTTAAGAGATCTTATATCTCAGTCTTTTTTTTTTTTTTTTTTGAGACAAAGTCTTGTTTCGTCGCCAGGCACCAGGCTGCAGTGCAGTAGCACGATCTCTGCTCACTGCAACCTCCACCTCCCAGGTTCAAGCAATTCTCCTGCCTCAGCCTCCTGAGTAGCTGGGACTACAGGTGCGCGCCACCATGCCCAGCGAATTTTTGTACTTTTAGTAGAGACGGGGTTTCACCATGTTGGCCAGGATGGTCTCGATCTCTTGACCTCGTGATCCACCCACCTCAGCCTCCCAAAGTGCTGGGATTACAGGCGTGAGCCACCGCGCCGGGGCCAGTCTTTTTTTTTTTTTTTTTTTGAGATGGAATCTTGCTTGGTCTCCCAGACCGGAGTGCAGTGGTGTGATCTCGGCCACTGCAACCTCCGTCTCCCAGCTTCACATGATTCTCTTGCCTCAGCCTCCTGAGTAGCTATGATTACAGGTACATGCCACCACACCTGGCTAATTTTTGTATTTTTAGTAGAGACAGGGTTTCACTATGTTGGTCAGGCTGGTCTCAAACTCCTGACCTCAAGTGATCAACCTAACTCAAGTGATCCACCCACCTTGGCCTCCCAAAGTACTGGGATTACAGGTGTGAGCCACCACACCAGGCTCTTTTCAGTTGTAGATATATGTTGATTTCCAGGTTACTGTGTCTGAGACTGAAGTGAAAAGGAAATAAGTGTTTTCAAAGTAGTTCAAGATCTCTATGACAGCCAGTCCAAGGTGACTCCTAATGGTCCCCACCTTGTGATAATCATGCCTTTGGGTCATCCTGTCCTATGTTAAATGAAGGCTGACTGAGGGATCAATAGAATAATCCAGAAGTGACAGTATGTGACTTCTAAGACTAAGTTTCATCAAGACATGGCCTCCTTTGCCTTGCTTTCTTGAGTTACTCACTTTTAAGGATAATAAGTAGCCCTGGGAGAGATCCACATGCAGAGGAACTGAGGCCTCCTGACCACAGCCAATACCAGCTTGCCACTGTAAGAGTGGCAGGAAGCCTACTCTACAGCCCCAGTCAAGCCTTCAGATGACCACCGCCCTAGCTGATAAATTGACTGCAACTTCCTGAAAAACCCTAAGTCAGGACTGCCCAGGCAAGTCACTCTTGAATTCCTGACCCACAGAAACTGTGAGATGAGTTTATCGTTTTTTAAGTCACTAAACTTTGGGGTAATTTGTTATATAGGACATAGGTTATTATTAATAATATAATCTCTATTTTTAAGAATAATGGTGGCTGGGTGCAGTGGCTCACACTTGTAATTCCGGAACTTTGGGAGGCCGAGGCAGGCAGATCACCTGAAGTCAGGAGTTCAAGACCAACCTGGCCAACATAGTGAAACTCCGTCTCTACTAAAAATACAAAAATTAGCTGGGCATGGTGGTGGGCGCGTATAATCCCAGCTACTTGGGAGGCTGAGGCAGGGAGAATTGCTTGAACCCAGGAGGCGGAGGTTGCAGTGAGCTGAGATTGCACCATCGCACTCCAGCCTGGGTGACACAGCAAGACTCCGTCTCAAAAAAAAAAAAAAAAAAAGTGGTAACAGGAAAGGCTAACTGTAATATGGCCTATATTATTGTAACAAAACTGCCTTTTCCAAATTTAGCTGGTAAGATTTTTTTTTTTTAAATATTTATTTATTTATTTATTGAGACAAGAGTCTTGCTCTGTCACCCAGGCTGGAGAGTGCAATGGCGCCATCTCAGCTCACTGCAACCTCTGCCTCCCAGGTTCAAGTGATTTTCCTGCCTCAGGCTCCTGAGTAGCTGGGATTACCGGCACCTGCCACCATGCTAGCTAATTTTTTGTATTTTTAGTAGAGATGGGGTTTTGCCAAGTTGGCCAGGCTGGTCTCGATCTCCTGACCTCAGATGATCTGCCTGCCTCAGTCTCCCAAAGTGC